>VZTL01042262.1:21848-35035 GCA_013400535.1 Scopus umbretta | reverse complement strand
GAAGTGGTCCTTTAATGGTGGCCACCCGCGAGAAGGCGGGGCGGTGTGAGGAGGGTGCTGGAAACGAGGAGGGGACGGCTCCCTGCAGGCCCTGCCACCGAGGGGCCGAAAGCCCTCCCCAGAGAACGTGTCACGAAGGTGGCGGATGGAGGAGGCCACGCTCCTCATGGTGCTCATTGGCGTGGCCAGGCGCTAGCTGGGCTGGCGAAGGAAACCCCCGCTGGGGAAGGCACCGAATACCCGGTGGCACCACGGCAGCCCGGCCTCCCTGAGCACCCGACTCCCCTCAGCTGCGTTCAGAGGAAACCCTGAAGCCCCTCTCGCCCGCAGGCCTCCACCGGAGCACCAAACCCACACCTCCCGCTCCCCGGCCTTTACAATCCCGTAGCCGGAGCGCTGCCGTGCTTCCAGGCCAGCCGAGCGAGCAGCCTTT
Source organism: Scopus umbretta (assembly GCA_013400535.1). Classification (NCBI taxonomy): domain Eukaryota; kingdom Metazoa; phylum Chordata; class Aves; order Pelecaniformes; family Scopidae; genus Scopus; species Scopus umbretta. The sequence goes on along the minus strand of VZTL01042262.1, from coordinate 34,602 downwards.
CCCTGGCCTCCTACCAGCATCGGCTGCCTGCGCCCGCCAGCGTCCCCTCACCAGCCTGCCCTGGTCAGTACGCTGCTGGCACTGCCGTCTCTGTGCCGAGCTCCCATGCAACCGGAGCAAACAAGCGTGGCTCTGCCCCGATCGGCCATCACAGCACACCTGCTGATGGGATCGGTGGCATCCATCGCTTCTTGGGCTTGGCCATAGGCCCCCGTCCTCCTCTTGAAGGACTTTTTGGTCCCATAGGGGGCAAGGGCATGCACTGCTGGGGCTCTGGTGTTCAAGTGGACAAAATAAAAACAATCTGTTCAAGGGCTTGCTCTTCTTCTTTCCACCTTTCACAGCCCTTAAGGCTTTGAAGGACAGAGTGCTGTGTCTACCAGGTCCGGCCCAGTTCTTGCCACATCATGTACTGTAGCTACACGCTATTTTTTGTGTCTTTTCCAAGTATTTTAACAGCTCTGGTATTGGAGATTTTGCGTATTTTGCTGCTACAGCCTTGGCAAGGTGAGGATGTGAGCTTCCTGGTATAATTGGATGTCACACTAAGGACAAATTTGGTAGTCCATCCAAAGGAGTAATTGTCATGGCTCAGCATGCACTAATGGGCCTTAATGGCCCTAACCAGCCTCACCTGGGGCCTCCACCCCACACTCCCTGCCCAAGGGCACAGATGATGCATTTAAGCTCAGCCCTGGGCCCTCAGTTTTTGTCTGAGCTATGCTGTAGGTGTGTGCAGTCCTAGCCTTGCTCTCTGGCTTGATATTAGGCTTGCCTTGTCTCTGTGGGCCTCCCTGGTTACCATCACTGGCCCTAGTCCTGGTGTGCAGACTGACGTCCTGGCTTCACCTTGGACCTGTTTCACCACCATGAGCTTGTCTGATGATCTGGACTCTTGATTGAACCTGGCCACAATCTTTGGGTCTTCCCATCTCACCTCAACCCTGTACTGTGGGACATGCCCAGGCTGGTGAGACCCCAGCCCTGCTGGCTGTGTTACCGCAGGTGGCTCCATGTCCCTTAGGGAGCCACTAGCCCTCAAGGAATCATAGAATCGTTTAGGTTGGAAAAGACCTTTAAGATCATCAAGTCCAACCGTTACCCTAAGCACTGCCAAGCCCCCCACTAAACCATGTCCCTCAGTACCACATCTACACAACACCTCCAGGGATGGGGACTCAATCACTTCCCTGGGCAGCCTGCTCCAATGTTTGACAACTCTTTCTTGCTTCCTTCTTCAAACATTGGTCCTCCTCGCTCTTTTTAAGCCATCTCTAATTAGGAGGCTCATTCCCTGAGTTCACTGTAGGGTTAGACAAGAGTCAGTGCAACTGCAAAAGAAGAGCTTGGTACATACCCTTCAGGTTGAGATAGGAAGGAGCGAAAACAGCCCATTTTGTAGCAGCAGCTAGCCTGTTCAGTTGTGAAGTTCAATCTGCCATCTGGCCTCTGCGGGCTGCGAGATCTTCCTGAGGAACATAAGCAAGGAAAGGAGATACTGAGAATATTAACATTTTTATTTTAATGTCAAAGCAAATTACGACTAGAACATTATGAGGCAGTTTACAGATAATGAAAGGGATTTCTACAGGATATTGTGTAGCCTTTGAGCTATGCTGTGCTAGAATATGAAAGATGAGTATCTCTGAAAGCTTTTCAGAGAAAGTGCAAATAGCCCTTTTTAATGCATATGCCTCTGTGTGTGCCTATTTATCTAAAATAAATACAGTTAGTATATGAAGTAGCATGTGGACTTTTCCCTTTCCTCTTGGTTTTATTACCTGGTATTCAGGGTTATACATGCAGCAGGTTCAACTGCTGTGTCTGACAGATGGAGTCCCGGAACAAGAGAGCGGCTTAGAGCTCCAGTTGCCGGAGTTGAAGTATCCCCCCTAGAGGAACGTGAGACAAGGGCCAAAAAACTGTAGCATGCAGAAAGCGTGGAGCTGGCGAGTGTTGTCCTGGCTATACAGCTCATAGAGCCACCGTAGAGGGGATCCGCACCACCGAGTTAGTGTGCCCAGCTGTGGTGAGTTTTGCAGCATCATCGTTAGTGTACCGTAGCTGACTGTTCTTTAGTACCTAGTATTTCCAAATAATGCTCCTGATTAGCCTAGCTAAGCTTTAATAGCAAAGTCAAAAGACAGGTAGTAGAAGTGCTATGAAAGTATGCTGATGACTTTTTGCTAACAGAAGCATCATTTAAGTATAAAACATTAAACCACACCCACAAGCACTTACGGTAATGCGCTCTACAGAAAATATCCCATAGCTGGATTTATTTTTTTCCTCCTGAATACCAGTGTTTTCTGCAAAATGGTAGGACACTGAGCAGGAAAAAAAAATATCGCAGTTCATACGAAAAGCGAAACAAATCTGTTAAGTAACTCCATTGCAATCTCTTGCTATCAGCTTGTGTTCTTCCTGAGTCTGCACTAAGAATGACATTGAAAAAAAGCAGTGCTGGTGCCTTTTGTTTTACTGAATTACAATGGAATTTACATGCGAGAACCAAAACGCATAGGATTTCTCTCAATATTAAGGAGCCAAGTCAATCACAGTTTTGCAAGAGGAGTTGAAAGACTAAACTCCCTGGCCGTGAGATCACATGTTTCATTTTATTAGTTTTGCCAGATGCAGTTCTTCAGGCGGCCATGGACCCAGGCCCCAGACCAATAAAATAAAGGTGCAAGATTTCTCTTTAAGCAGGATTATCTCACATTGTTGTACCATAAACACAAGTTTATGCGTTTATCAACATTCAAATAGATCAATCTAAATTTCAATCCTGCTGCCTCTACAGACCCTTTGTAGTTAAGTGCACTGGCATCGAGATTATCTTGGTGGATATTTTTAGCATAGAAGTCTTGTGCTCTAATTTCAAAATTGAGTTTATAAAGCTAAAATTCAGATAAATCCAGTAGGATTGCAGTGCTGGCTGATATATTTCAAAACTTTCTTGAAATGTTTTCCAAGCCTTACTTACTTCTTCAGTACAGGAGCAGTAGGAAAAGCCTACTGTCTGTTTTCATGGTGTAATTTTCTGAATCTTTTCATCCTCATTTGGACAGATGTCCGTTCCAAACCTACGCAAAGCTTTTCACTGTTTCAGGGTGTACCAGAAATCAGATTTTTAATGTGTAGAAGCAATGTCTTAGTATGTTCTCAATCTTACCAATGGAATGGGAGTGAATAAAACCCTAAATTGCCTTTATCTGGTACCATCCTATACAGCAGACATAATCCAGCGATATCATCATTCTGTGATGCACCACGGTCCAGCTTTTATAAGCACGGCTGGGTTGCAGGTGATCTTTTCCTGAATATCCATAACAACAGAAGTAATTACCATTGCAGAGCATTCCCTCCTGTTGCTGTCTGCCTCCGGGCAGTTTACAATGTAAATATAAAACAAGACAATGCAGATGAATACAAATGCATAATAAATGAGAAGATAAAAGTTCATAAGGAAAGTATTTCTATTGGGCAACAAGTAAACACAGGAGCAGGCTAACAGTTTGATTCTGATGGAGAGAATTTTCAGACGACTTTCTGCAATTTTTATATAAGTAAGTCTTGGGGCTCCAAACTTTTCCATGATGCAGGTATGATTTACTAGCTCTGGCAATACTACCTATTAAAATTTCACAAGTCCTTCAGCCTGAAGAAGTGCATACCTAAACAAAAGAATTACAAATCACTTGCTAAGCTACATGGGAAGCTTTTCAGCATCTTGCTCATTCTGGATCGTTTTCATGCAGTTAATGGCCTGCCCTTGAGCATGCAGAAAGAACAACTCCGTGAATCCATATATAGATCGAGGCCTGGGAAGCACAGTAAAGTGCAAGGAACCAGAAAAGACAAAAGGAAGTCAAAGGTGCAGGGGTGAAGGGATTTTGGAAATTGCCAGAAGGGCTGAGAACCTGATCTTGCCCGTGCCATTTAGATCGGTATAAGCTGAATTTAAAAGGCAGGTTAATATCCAGTACATCACATGGAACATCCCTTAAGCCCAGGTAATATGACAATAAAAGCTAGAGAAACAGCCAAGGAAAATCAGGTCTAGATTATTCATTAGACAACATTCACTTTATCGTAAGTATTTACTATAAAGTACATTGCTTAATAATTTATCCATCATGTTCTGTGTATTTTAATATCATTTACCAGTAGTTGGTGGAATACTACAGAGAGCTAAAGAAGACAAAATTTTATCTACCCTGGTATACGATGTATGTAGATTTCTTCCAGGAAGGGCCGCAAGCAAAATTACAGTGTTATTGGTTGATTTTGGCATAGCTATCGCAACAGCCATATGGGAGGTATGTAATTTCATGGAGCTGCACATGGTGAAGTCATGGCAAATTACCAGAATCTCATTTGATGTGGCTACTCTCCAAGAGTTCCCACTTAGATCAACTAAAACTATTAACTTTTAAAATATAATTAGTCCAACCATTTTTTTTTTTCTTCAAAATAACGAATGGGAAAAAAACCCAACTATGATTCTTCGTACACTGAAACAAGGTATGCAAAGAGAGAGAGGTAAGCTGGGGCTTGTTTGTATCCTTGGACTATTATGATGATAACACCACTATTGCCCATTATATTTGCTAGGAATAACAGCAAAATGTGTGTCAAAAGATCAACCTAGAAAATATAAAGGAAGAATTTGACTGAAAATGCAATGACTTAAATAGGAGCTTGATGTTCTGGGCAGAGGCAAAATCTGCAAAAGTCATGCTGTCTAGAGAAACACTGCATTCCTATTTACAGCTTGCTTTTCCATTCACAATTGTGTATCTTTATGCTGCTAGTCTGTGTTTTCTCATAACAAATATGTCATGTTCCTTTATAAAGCTTCTGTTAATGACCAAGCAGAATGATGGCAGCAGGATTCCTACAACAACGAAACAGGGTACGATTCTCTGCCTTTGTGTTGTATCTATACTGCACAGGCTCCACGCGGTCACACCTGGGAGCCAAGTAATAGCTTGGCCATGATCAGAAAATCTGTGCTTTCTCATGTAATAGAAACACTATTATGTGTTCTCAATTGTTCCTATTTACTTTCTTGGCTGGAACAAATGTGTATTGCTACTTTTTCATGTGACATATACTTCAACAGAACTGAGAACCTAAATCAATCACAGCTGTAAGCATCTGACATGCCGTAGCGGTAAGCATCGACTTTCACGTTCACTGCGTCGTGAACATAATTTGAGTAAACCCCACGATAACTTGCAAACGTATGTCAAAACACCATTTTTAATTTAGTGATCTTTTAATTTTTATTCGAAGATTTATTAAGTCACATCAGTATGTCACTCACTACTTGATAAGTTTGCAGTTTAGCAGTCATTGCAGGTATTCATAGCCAGTGAGGTTTCCAGCAGAGCACAGAAACTCACCAGCGTAAAACCAAGCCTGAAAAAAGTGGCAAGTATAAGAGCAAGAAAAGTGCCAGATCATCGATGCTTACAACAGAGGATCAGGATGACCCAAGTGGGTCCTTTCACAAAAGTGGTAGCATGAAGAATCATAGAGCATGCAATGGTGCCATGGATTTTTGAGCTATTCAAACATTTGAAACGGCAAGCAATTGAATGTATGACAGGTAAACAAATGAGTTTCTGTTCTGAGACACTTGTTCAGACTTCAACAGACGTTTACCAACTCTTGAGAGGGTTTTGCTGCTAATACTTGACCTTCTATTCTAAATGGCTTTTCGTTAGAGGATTGTTTAGAAACACGTGTATTATACCTTTTGGGGTTTTCTCTTTGTTTTGTGACTTTTGAAAAAAATATATTCTCTTCAGTTGAGTTGTTGACTCCTCAGATTAGCTTTTAGAAGACAACAGACGTTAAAGGCTTCTATATCGCAACTATGGTCATTGTGCCATGTTACTCTTATTGCACTTATTTCAAGATAACCTGGGCAGGAGAGGAGAACTAGGAGGAGAATTTGGAACTCGCATAGACAGATGTCCTTCTCTGGATGCAGCAATCTGATGCTTGAAAATGGTACCAGCCCTTCCAGTCAGCCGGATATTAACAGCATCCGCAGTTCTATTGGCAGAAGCATGACTAAGCACTCCCTAATGGTCTCCAGACAAAATGAGACATAACTAAAAATATTCTTTCTGATAGGTTAAATAATTTGGCTGCCTTCTTTATAGCAGGATAAGGAATGTGCTCCCTAGCAGAATAAGGAACACTCTCCTCAGCACCGCCGAGGGATAGCAATGAACAGCTCATGCAGTATCTTTTTCAATTACCACAGCTATCTGGAGCCCAAGTTTCTTGTTAAGATACATGATTTATTTAGAAACAATGAACAATAATAGTCAAATTAGTCAACAGTGGAAACACTTTAAAAATACTGTGTTCCTTAATAAATAAATAAACCTATTTCTAGTGGCAATGCTGCATGCATAAAAAATGGAAAAAAATTCAAAGCGCCATTTCTGAACGCTGGGTACCTCCACACTAGCCTTATTAAGTCTGTTTGGTAATATATAAAGAAACTGTTAACTCATTTCTGTAAAGTTGGAGTTTCTTGCTTGTCCTGCTGAAAGACTGTAGGAAATTTTCCTGAAATAATGCCTTAATGGATCATCAAAAAGCATAAAAGCTGATTTGCAACTCTACAGTGCTGTATCAGCCACTGTAAGGATTACATGCATGTCTTTGAAGACCACAGCCAATTTGTAAGAACATGCTCTTTGCATGCCTAGTATCAGAAATACCTCAAAACTAACAGAAGCATTGCATCCAAGCATTTCACTTGTTCTGCTGCTTTTAAAAACTATACTAAAAGCAAACACTGTGGCAAAAGATGCAAATGAATGTCAGCTGGGCAAAATCTTATCGACAAACAGATGATGAGTTATGTTAGCCCTTATTGCAAGAATAGAGGCATTAAAATACCTATTTGGAGAACTACAAGCTTTTTCAAGTTGGTGTGCCACCCTAACAAGCCAACCAACTTGACCTTTAAGGACAACATATTTTGAAACCTTACTATCTGAAAAAAATGCACTGTCAAAGCCCAAAATCAGTAGCTCTGTCAGTGCAATTTCTCATCTGATAAACTTTCTTTTTTGGTGCAGTCTAAAAGAGTCTGCATTGAAAGGATCATAGGTACGTGTTAACATTACAAGATGCGAAAAACTGAAACTTTCTCTCCTGTATTTCCCTGCAGAATGAGTTCCAGTTACCTCCGTTTGTGTGCTCTCTATAGAACCTACATACACACAGTGCATCTCCCACGCTAATACTGTAAGAGCTGATATGGGACATTTGTTCCTTTTCTTTAGGCCCTTCATATGAGAATACCTGACTTATCTTGAATATTAGGCATGCCCAGCAGGGGATCAGTTAACTATTACCATATTGGGCAACACTGCAATTCACTTTGAATAGCACCTTATGTTGCAATGAGCCTCAGTGAATCATTATGATTATTCATACAGGAATGTGCAAAAGCACAAATATCAAAATCTGTTCTGTGTTCTGCCGAACGTACAGGGTCAGATTACATGCAGTTCTGACTGTTTAGCCTTGTGCTGGGAAAACTGCCTGACTTGACCTTTAGAAAGTTGCTTTTATGGGAATATTTGGTGTAAGTTAAAATTACGTTTGACTCTATGTTAAGGGCTGTTTGGTTTTTTGGATTACCTCTCCAGACAGAGCAGGTACTTGTGCTCACACACGCATTGCTGCTAGCTATGGTATTCAAAACGCTCTCTACTTGTCCATGTGCGTGAAGGCTACGCGTGCAGTCCCCTCCTGCCTAAGATTTTTCTCAATGGCGTGGTAATTCTGTAATTCGGAACACTTCTGAAGGTTTACTTTCCATTTACTTTTTGTTTTGCTTGGATAGCCTTCCAAATGGGTTTTTAAATTGTCTTTTTTTAACAAATTATGATCACAATTCATCTACTGAAAATAATTAAGTGACAGCAATTTAGCCATTTTCAGTCTGGGAAATCCCATTGCCAATTAAGATTCCTGTTTTCTTTACCATTATTCATCAGCAAAGTAAAGAGACTGAAATAAGTGATGACGAGTTCCCCAAACGAGTTGTTTTACTAGTCTGCAATCTTATTACTAGCTAATATTTGCAAGTAATGTTCAGCAGGAAGCAGAAAAAGCTCTTGATTCTAGGTAATTTTCTACAGCAATTAAATGTTGGACAAAAAGCTATATTGCAAAAATATTTGTGGTTTTTGCTTCTAATACATCTGCAGCATTTTTCCTGGAAGTACTGGTAGTTTTCATAGTAATCAGAGTAAGTTTTATTCAAAATAATACAGTCTTAAGCACAGAAGTTTCTTAGAGCCTTGGCATAAGGTAAAACTGTTAAGAAAACAGCCGTGTAACAGCTCAGCAAGGGTCAAAAATACAAAATGTTTGCAAATACACAAAAGGGGACTGAGAACAAAGTGGACATTGTAACCATCACAGTCTAACTCATGATATACCCAAATTTTGATGTTTTAATTTCAGCATCTCAAGAACTGGATCGGGAGCAGGGAAAGGCAGCGAGGACAGCCAGGCAACGGAACCGTTCCCTTAGTCACAAATGGCTTCATGCAAAATGGGACTCAGGACACATCAAGAGCGGTTGAGGACAACTGTAAGACACATTAAAACTCAAATGGTGCGAAGAAGGCGAAGTGGAACAACTATGACAAGTTACGTGATAAGATTATTAACCAGTGGGCTAAACCCAAGCAAAACTTAAAGCATTTTCTTTTATGCCACAAGACTCTCCCTAAATGAATCCTTAACAGTTGATGTTTTACAGTACAACTGGTTTCACAGAAGGGATTAGCCAAGTTCACAGGTCCATCAAGAGCTATTAAAATATATTGGCTGAATTACAGACTTCCAGATAAGGATGCTGTAAACCATTTCTTTCTAAAAACTACAAGGATGTGCCATGGAAACAACTAGTCTGTAAGTGCCTCTTTTCCAGTACCCTTCTCCCAGGCACCCGTTACAAGTCATCATGGAGACAGGATTCTGAGCTAGGTGGACTTTTGGTCTAACCCAACAGAACAGGGGAAAGCTCTGCTGTCACACATCCTAGACCAAGTCCAGTCCTGAACACTTAGATTACATCCTTCCCCTAAGGAGGACAGAAGTTGATCAAAACTGACTCTTTCCAGTTTAAATCTTAATACAGTTTCTTCTTCTGCTTTGTCTTGTTCGTCAACAGGAATATCTTGTTCATCAAAGATCTGATCCAAATCCTTCTGAAGGAAGCATTTCTCTAAAAATAAGTAGATTCAATTCCTTTGTAGAGATCTATTATGAGACCTACAGAGTATTCAATTTCCTTCTTGGGATCTGATCTATTTCATCCAAATCGGCTATTACGTTCTCGTAAGTAGAACATACATGAGCAGAAACTAAATTCTGATTTTCTTTATAAGTGCAATTTAGCAGGTCTGTAAAATAAAACTGAGGAAGTTTTCTCTTATGAAAATATTACAGTGCTGCTGGAAAGTAGATATAGTTTTGCTTTGCCTATAAAAGTGCTATTTATGTAACTAAAACATTTGCAACAAGAAAAATAAATATGCAATATGTGTATATTTGCAATATACATAGTTTTATTACACGTGACTATTGAAACTCTAATTCCTAAAAAGGAACAGTAAAAAAAAAAAGGGGAAAAGAAATCATTCTTATAATAGTTTCTTTCAGAGAAGACACAAGATCATCATGTGAACTTTTACAATAGGAAGCAAATTACAACGTCAAGAGCTAAAAATACAGGAGCCTTGTGATATTTCTAAGTGTAAAAAGTACAAACTTCTGGGCTTCTGACAATGTTGACCCATTTTTCTTCAAATGCCTCAGGAACCACAGCGGAAGTGCCTCATCCTGTCATGAAGAGAAGCTTGACACTCCACCTTAAGAACTGCAGTTTTCTCCTGTTCGCCTGCCTCAGTCAAAATGTTTAAAGTCAAAGCACTAACAAGTTGGATTTAGCTGCGTGACCGCATCGAGATGCAAGCTGCATAGCCTCATAAAAAAAATACAGAAAACTCACAGACAAGAGACCATGTGTGGACCTACACTCAGAAAGATGGTTTTTAATTCACGGTTGGGATTTCATATGCTTTCCACTGTCAAAGGAGACTGAAGGAAAAAAAGAGATATAATATCTGCATATGTCCAGGTATTTTGCCATCCCTAGCACCAGCTACTGCCACTCGCTGTGGAAGAGCACTTGCCAGGGGCAGCAAACCAAGTTGAGCATTATTATGCTAGCTCTCAAAGGTGAATTCCCCTTTTCCAAAGCTCTTCTATCACTACGTGATCAGGTAAGACAGAAAAGGCTGAGAACCTGCACCTTCCCTGTTGCCTTATTTACTCTCCCTGTTCACATGGACACACGCAGCTTTTTTTTAGTATAAAAAATTCACCTAATTCTAATATAAATTATGCATAGTAATTTTCAATATATTATTTAGTAAAAGCACTACTAGCTATAAAAAGTATTGTTTGTAGTTTCTCTGTCAGAGTACTGTAGTCATAACTCTTTGTCTTCTCAGGTTTTGCCGCTTATTAACTAACTGACCTTGGATAAGCTTACTGAGTCTCAATATAAATACTTAGAGCAAGGTGCAGGACCTAAGAGAATTAGGTGCTGTGAGATGCGTGCACATTTTTGTAATTACATTTTATATAATTTTCAGCTTCTCCAAATTCCATAGAAAGTGCCATTTCAAGAGGACTATCGTCCTGCAGTTTTGTCTACGGAATTCATTTTACCTTTCCAAAGTTGTAAAGTCCACATTTTATATAAAAGCACCATACTGCATATTTTGGCAATTTTGCCTTCAAGACAGAAGATAGGGAAGACAGAAGCACAACAAAATCAATACAGTATCATTTATAATATATACTCAGAAAACATCCAAAAAAAGACAGTTTGAACGAAGAGCGTCATTCACGGCATTTCCTTGTGCTGTTTAGACTATAAATGCTTCAGGGGAAGGGATTGTATCTTATTACTTCTAACAGCCAGTTTTATGAGGCATCAAGCTTGTTGGATGTCTCTTAGCGCTACTATACGCAAATAAAAATACAGCCCTATTAGGAAATGAAGGCTCACCAGAAAACCCCCACCAAACCAGTTTCAGACTGAAAGTGCTTAAAAGGTTTTTCTTTTCTTCTTAAGAAGTAACTTTTATTTAGATACAGGAAATAATTCAAGTCCAATGGTAACACTCACCCAGATATACGATGATAAGACATAACAGTTTTATATAAGAATGGATGTCTTCAATCACTAACCTGTAGGTAGGGTGAAATATCTTGTTTTATTTCAGCAGTTTCTAAGCGTGAATAGCACTTAAATTAATTTCACAGCCACTTCACATGTATCACCTAATCACAATTAAATACCATGTACCTTTCCAGTCATCTGTACGCGTCGCTTACTATTATTTCCGAGCAGTTTACTCTGAAATTCCCAAAATATGTAACAGTTGAGTTTTGCAAACAGATGCATTTATGTTAGCAGGTGATAATCTGCAACGCATTACATATACCATCGGTCATCTTTAGGTTGGTATTATGAGCTCAATTCTTAAATACCAATCAACACCGACTACAAGGAGGTAATGTGGACTACAAAACCAACACAAACAAGACCAGAACCTGATTTTGCAATTTCATCTAAGCCTATGCTAGTTTATTTTAATCACTATTTTTGGTAGATTTTAAGTTTGCCTAATATTTCCTTCTCCAGCTTGGTTAGTCAATAACTTATCCACCTCAAAACTGAACTTAAGGTAGCTGTGCTTTAGTAGCTTATAGGTCTATACGATTTCACTTTTTTATGCTACTAAAAGCATGTTGATAGCGAAGCAGACATCTGTCTTGAGAATTTACTAAAGTTGCCGCTACTTCCCGGTCCTGTGAGAGCTTGTATTGCAGAGCCTAAAGAGTACGGGAACGATGAAACAAAGATTCCGCCATCTCACTGCGTTTTAGGACGTTTCTGAAGGGTCTTGCTAACTTCGGTTTTTCTTTCTTCCCTCTTTTTGACAGACTAGTTTCAAGCTCCGTCCCACTTCTCCATCTCAGTTCTTCAATCGTGCTCTCTTCCTCTGCCTTCTCTGCTCCTCCTGCCTTTTTTTGGGTTGTTTTTTTTTTTTTTTTTTTTTGACCTGCTTACCCCGCTGCTTTGAAAAGGGCTGCGGGAATGCTAGGGGACGGCTCGCCCAGCCGAAGGAAGCTCTCCTCCACCAGAGCTTTTCTAACCCTTTCTAACCTCCCCTTTTCTAACCCTTCTTTTTTTTCTAACCCTTTTTTTTTCCTAACCCTTTCCTAACCTCCTTACCGGTGCCCAACCCCGACGGGGCGGCCGCGGCCACGGCGGCCGGCAGCGCTCCCCCGCAGCCCAGGCTCAGCTCCCCACCCGCGGGGGAGGCCCCACCGCTTCCGAAGACACGGGCAGAAGCCCGGGTTCACCACACTCCGTCCCGGCCCGCCGCCGGCTCCTCGCCGTCCTGAGGAGCAGCGACCCGGCGGCCGCCCTCCTCCTCCTCCTCCTCCTCCTCCTCCTCGCCCCTCAGGAAGGCCCCGGCCGCCGGGCCCCAGGCCTGCCTTGCGGCTGCCACCCCTCCGCCGCGGCCGGCGGCGGAACGCTAAGCGTTTCCAAGCGGGAAAGGAGGTGACGCGGCGTCCCGCGGCCCCGGCTGCCGCCCGGCCCCGAGGCGGCGGCGCA
>VZTL01042261.1:8355-27926 GCA_013400535.1 Scopus umbretta | reverse complement strand
AGGTGCCGGGGCCGCGGGCGGTTCTGCCGCTGGCGGCCGAGCGTGGCCTTGCGGGGCCGTGGCCGGGAGCCCCGAGGGGGCCGGCAGCCTTTCGGCCGGCGTGTCCCGGCGGGCGGCGCAGCCCTCCCTGGCCGTGCCCTCGGGTGCCGGAGCTGCCTGGTACCGGCAGGGCGCGTTCCTCCCCGGAGCCGTGCTCTTTGCCTTTGCAGGTCTCTTAACAGAGGACGAGAGGGAATGGCCTCCAGTTGGGCCAGGGGAGGCTTAGATTGGATATTAGGAAAAACGTCTTTACGGAAAGAGCGGTGAGGCCTTGGCGCAGGCTGCCCAGGGAGGCGGGGGAGCCCCCATCCCCGGAGGGGTTCAGAAACCGCGTGGATGTGGCACTGCGGGACGTGGTTTAGTGGGCACGGTGGTGTTGGGTTGACGCTTGGACTGGATGATCTCAGAGGGCTTTTCCAACCTTAACGATTCTGTGATACAGTCGTAGAGTACCGGGGGCGGTAGCACAGTGTGCTTCTTGGTGTTTATTTCTAACTGTGTAGCCTGACCGTATTGGAATAGTGGTTTCTTTTGGGGTGGTTACGGGCTTCGGGTTTCATAAGTGTTGCATCAGAGTCAGTAACGCTGCTTCTAACGGGGAAGGTCAGCGATTCGCACAGGAACTCGTCCAGAGTGTGCTGTCTTCTCCGTGTTCTTTTTCTGAAGGTTAAGCAAATGTGTCCTTGGTTTAGTTTCGCGGGCTTGTGTCGTAGCATCACGAACGATATTTGTGACGGCAGTAAACTGTGAGCTGCAAGAAGAAAGCATGAATTCAGTATAGAGCGGCACTGCTGTGGTGGGAGAGGGATGCTGAGAGATGGGGATGGTAATCTCAAAATTTCAGAGTGTGATCATTCTCCTCTGCACCTCTGTATGTATTTTTAAGGGCCATAAATTTGATCTTTGATATGTGACTTGAGCTCACAGGCCAGAAATACTTTTTCTTCTGAAGTGCCACCATTTTGGAACAAGTACTCATATTTTTGCACCTCACTAGTATTTTGCCACTCTGATTTTGGAGTAAACGTAGCAAGAACTGAATCAATAGTTTTCTCTTGCTGTAGTGTTATTTGTCATAGTGTTATTTCTACTGCAGTATTTTTTGCATGTCCAAATCTAATACCTGTAACTTTTAGTGCCTTTCTAGATGTGTTGGGGGAAAGAGAAGTTTATATATTATTATTATGATATTTAGGCACACAATCATATGACGCTTCCATGTATAAGTCATTAATTTCAATGCATAGGTCAACAGTGTCTTACATTAAGATAACTGTTAAATGCTCTCTCTTATCCTGTGAATTCATTGTGCTGCCATTTAATACCTTATTTCCTGACAATGTGAAGTCTCTACAGTGAATACGGAATTACTACTTTTCTTCTTTCTGTTAATGTTTGTGACACTGGCAAGCATAGTTTTGCTAGACATTGTGGAAAATTAAAATAGGTGTGCCAAGGTTAGAATAGGCCAACAATGGTGGTATTGCTCATGCTGCTCTGTCAAGACCACGTTGTGTGTTGTCAAAAGCATTGAGTAACACAGCTTGCTGCGGGACCTGTGAAAGAACCATCACTTTGAAAGAACACTCAGTGGTCGGCAGTGTGGCTTCATGCAACAGCAGAATTCACGAGGAGGTATTTTCTTGGTCACTGAGGGTTCAGCCGGCTGGGATAAGAATTACAGAGGTGCTGGGAGGTCTGCCAGGCAGAGGTGTGTGGCATCCAGAGAGCAGAGGGGGGTAAGAAAGTAAAGCAGGAAGAAATACTGGCTGGGACTCAAAGCAGGGATTCAGGTAGGCTGGTGGGTGTAGGAGAGCAATCGAACAAAGGGGGCTTTGGAGAAGAGGATTTGAACTAGGGTGGGTGGGCAGAATTCGGGCAGTTGATGGGGAAGGTTGGACTAGCTCCCCAGTAGGAGTGGAGAGCTGGGATATACAGGTATGGAAGGGAAAGGGAACAGCAATAGCAACAGAAACTCATAAAGTGGTGTTCAAGTGACTGAGAGGTTTCTTGCTCATAAGAGTTTTGCAGTTCAGGCCTAGTTTCTCCCCCTGCCTTCGAGCTTGTCGTACGTACTCAGTGACTTGTTGCAAATACGCAGATTTCATGTTTCTCTAATATTCTTCCATATTACTGTCCTCTAATGAGGGCAAGACTAGAAAAATACAAGATTAGACTTCATAATTCAGTCATAGAGTTTTACCGTGCCTGGCCTTGCACACTGAGGGTGCAAAGCTTACGGAAAATCCATCTCTTGACTTCATACCTATTGTTGTCCTAGGTAAAAAATAAGAAGCTGGTTGAGCTGCTGAGGAGGAAAGTTCGTCTTGCCCAGCCTTATGCTGGTGTTTTTCTTAAAAAGGATGATAAGTAAGTCATTTCTCTTGATCTTTTTAAAAATTTAAAAATAAGCTATTTCCATGACTAGGCTGCGTTTACACTAAAAGCTATGATCTGAAATTCCTTGCCTTGGATAGTATTACAAAAATTGTGTATAGGCTTGATCCATCCTCTTACAATGACCGTTTTCGTTGCCACCGCCAGCACTGCCAGGAGCTTGAGTCTTGCTAAAGAAGAGGCTGTTATTACCTGGGAGGGAGATGAACCATCCAGGCAGATGGTGATTTGGAAAGGGGCTACATAGTGGTAGCAGTGGGGATAAAGTGAAGTGTCTTTGCTCCCGAGTCCAGTGTAAAGTTCTGCAACCAGTGACTATTTCTTTCTTTTTTAACCTTACCTGCTTTCACAATATTCTGAATATCTCCTCCTTTTTTTTCCCTCAATAGCAATGAATCTGATGTGGTGGAGGATCTGAATGAAATCTACCAGATGGGAACTTTTGTACAGATTCATGAAATGCAGGACCTTGGAGACAAGTTGCGTATGATAGTCATGGGACACCGAAGGTAGGTACTTGTACTGCCACTGCATCTCACCAGACTTCTTTATAAACAGATATATCTTTACTGTTTTCACCACATATATGCATTTTCACACACAACTCGTGTAGGGCAAGCTTTTACTTTGTTTCCACAATGTATCCTGATAATGCTCTGGTGCTTCAGCCCCAATATTCTGTGTACTATTACAGGTGCGACAGGTTAGCCCCCAAAAGGAAGAGCTAGTGCATGTCATTCTGATATAAACTGTAATGTGATGCAGGAAAACATTAATGAAGCTGAAGTTTAGCAGCTTCTTTGACAAGTATGGCAAGGTTTAGTAATGATGAAAGAAATTCTCTGGAACAAATACAAGCCAGTATTTTTGCTTTAAAAAAACAAAAAGTGGTCCACAACTGTAATTATGTTTTGTCTACATAATCTTGTCCCAGACCTGAATTGAAGAAAATAGGATTATTGTTGAGAATATAGGTTTAGCTATTTGTGTCTTGTATTTTGAGCTAAGACAATATAAAATTGTGGTTTAAAAAGCATTAGATAATTAATTTCCATTAGAAGGGAAAATACAAGGACAGAAACATGGCGAGGGAGACAGGTTCAGGGCAAGATTTGCTTTGAAGCTTTGTTTTTTTCCTCCCACTCACTTTGCTTCAGTTGCATTTGTTCTGGACAGCAAAGGAGGGGCAGTACTTCTCAAAGCTGAATTTGCGTGAGTTCGCCAGTCAACTCCTTTCCAAATCAAGTCTTGGACATCCTGCTGCATTATCAAAGCACAGCCGTGCTCGATTAGATTTTGGAAGTAAGCAGCTATTGGTTTTTGTTTACTTGGAGTAGAAATATTTCCCTGTGATTTGGAAGGTGTAGGGAATTGGTCTTTATTTGTTTGATTGAGACGCAGAGCACTGGTCAGTCATGTCCACAGGAACCACAATGGATATCAGATCTGAGGAACATGCTGCATTTATGGGGAAAAAACATAGAAAAGGAAACTCCTGTATCAGCAGCCAAAATAGTGAAATGTGGTGTCCTGCAAGTGTGGGTCCTCTCATTTCTAAATCCCTCCCTTAGCTCCCCCCGTACACCCTCTAGCACGCCTTCTGGGTCGGGGCAGCAGCTTTTGTAGTCGAGCCAGAGATACTTACATGCTGACTGGCCAGGTACCTGCTGCCAAAATCTTTTCCAGTTGCCCTGTGAGGGGATGTTCTTCTACCCGGCAACTGATTTCCACCACCAGCAACCCCACCCTCCAGAAAATGTTTTTGAAGGTAATGGTCTGTGACTCTATTCTGTTGACAAGAGTAGTCAAAATTAGTCAAAAGTTGCTAGTGGCAGACAGATGGAGTAGTTGAGGAGGCAAGATTTTGATCCCTTTCTGAAGAACGGAAGGTAATAATCTATATTGAAAAAGCCTGACATGATGTTGTATACATAGCAGGCAAAATTCAGAGAAGTTTAAAAACAGTAACAGGGACACTAATGTTTTTGGAAGGTGATGACGCCATGTGATCTCGCCTTGTCCCTCTTAGGGTTTAATATTCAATGAATTGTTGTGGAATATACTGTGGATTTTAATCTCTTTCAAAATGATAATCTAGGAGATCTCTTTGTGTAATAGATCAAAATTTCAAATGTCTAGGTATGGAATGACTTCAAGGTCTGCAATAGACATGGCATGTAATATTTAGTATTACAGTAGATAATGCCGCAGATGCGGTTTAAAGCAGATAGACTGATTGCTGAGAATCAGCAGAACATTGTGTTCGGAATTAAGGTGAAACAGTGAACTTGCTTTTCAGGAGAGCCAAGAGGAGGGTACGAATCCACATCAGAGTTGTTGGCTCTTGTAGCTAGAGAAACTAGCTCCCGAGTAGAAATACTAGCAGCGATGCCTGTTTAATTGTTCTGTTCATGTGCTGCAACTTGTCACTGAGAAGTCAGACAGTCTGCGATACTGAGCTTTGTGTGCATGTGTATGTTCACCAACGTTACTTTGATTATTTTTCTTTTAATCATTAGAAGTCTGTTTTTGTAGTTCTGCAACTGGTTTAAGCTAACACAGTTTATGGTAAAGGTGCTGTCAGCTGCCCTTGGCCTCTCATTCACACACCAATAGGCCAATTCAGTTGTCGGTTAACTTTTTTGTATGGCGACTTAATTATTGTAAATTTACTAAGTCCTATCAGTATCTACCACTTGATTATTACTGGTTTACTAAATCAAACCTTATTTTGACAAAATGAACCAAAAGATAAATCTTGTCAAAACACTTGTAATCAGTCACCGGTGTCAAAGCTTGACATTTTAGTTTACTTAAAATACAACTTAGACTCTTTCCTTTTCATGCTGAAGAGCTGAAATCACATACAACAGAGGAGAACTGACTGTAGCTGGTTTCTTTTGGCTTTCAGAATTCGTATAAACAAGCAACTGGAGGTTGAGCCTGAGGAGCCTGAGAACAAACAAAAAGTTAGAAGGAAACAGAAGCGCTCTAAGAAAGAGGCTGAAGAGGAGCCTGGAGCAAAGGACCAAGCTCTGGAAGTGGTACTAGATCCTGTAGCTCCTTCCTCGCAGGAAGTTCTCATGGTAGAAGTAGAGAACGTGGTTCATGAAGATTTTCAGATCACAGAAGAGGTTAAAGTGAGTGAATTAATCATGCAAGCCTGGACTTGTCCTGTACAGTTGCACCTACATTGCTTGCTTAAAAGGAAGAGTTCTAAAATCAGGCTCTAATTTCAGGTCTCAGAAACCAGTGCCTCCTTCTCACAGTCACTGCATGAGGGGATTATATGAAAAGAATAATTTTTCATTACAACAGCTAAATTCCTTAGAACTGGTCACTTCAAGAAGCTGCAGAATGAAGAAGTTGGGCTGTGCTTAAATCTGTGTAATATCCAGCTGAGCCTTTGCTCCAAGGAGACTTGAGTGGTCAGCCTGATCATATCTTCTGGCCAAGAATCAGTTAAGTTTTGGGCATGCAGGAAGCCAGCCTATAGCCCTTACTGCCTTTCCTTGTCTCCCAGGAGGAGTAACGGCCCCAACACCAAGTGTCACTACAGCACACCACTGCGGATAGGTGGCCAGGGGCTGTATCTCTGTGCTCCTGTGCTGGAGAGGTTGGGGAATGTCGTATTTGTACTGAGGCCTTGCCTGTCCTTTTCTGGTCTTTTTGTTGATTAATCTTTGTTGGTTTTGTAGGCACTTACTGCAGAAATTGTCAAAACAATCCGGGACATCATTGCCTTGAATCCCTTGTACAGGTATGTATTTCCCATGCTGCCCTGCTTTGGGAACAGCGCGTTCTCAGGCCGGAGTACGCTGAGATTTTCTATTCTCCTTGCCCTTGGGCTGTATTGAAGAAGAGATATTTGCCAACTTGTCACTGAGAATTTTGTTTTGGGATGCAAGCTTTATCATCCATTGTTGGAAAGAGAGGGAAACCTGTGAAAATCTGATGTGAAACTTAGATACAAGGTGGGACGATAAGTCCTATGGCAGGTGATCTGGGTGTAAGTGAAGCTCACTGCAATAAATATCGTGATCTGATCCCTGTAATATGAGCATAGTAAGAGTCTTAGCGTACTGGTGCACAAAAATTTTACATAACTGTTAAGAAAGCATTTCATATATTTGGTTTTATTTATCAGTGATCATTCCTTTCATCAAGTGATTTATGTGTTTGTTACTGAGTATTGGCTTAGCCAAATTAAAAAAAAAAAATAGTTATTTTGCTATGGAACTGAACTGTGTTTCATTCCTTTACTCTGCCATAACAAGTAAATATCTGTAAGGATACTCCCTTATGAATGTAAAAGTTTACTGAGCTTTTTGAGTTTTATTACCGTTTTTTCAGAGAGTCTGTACTTCAGATGATGCAGGCTGGACAACGTGTGGTCGATAACCCTATCTATCTGAGTGACATGGGTGCAGCACTAACAGGGGCAGAGTCGCAAGAACTTCAAGACATCTTGGAAGAAACCAGTGTAAGATGAAGCTTTAACTAAAGCTATGCTAACTGAATCAAAAGTATGTCTGTTACATGACGTGGTTTCTTTACCAGCCTCAGTACAGAGCAGACTTCAGTACTAGGTTTGGTGATAGGTTAACATCAGTGACTAGGTTCCTGTTGAAGGACACAGTAAGTCATTAATAACTTTACCTTAATTTAAGGGAAAGGCTGGATGCTCTGCATCTTCCGTGGCAAATAATTGTCTTCCACGCATTGGTTGCATGCAGTGGAATTGCTATGTGGTTCGTCTTTTTACATTTGCAGGTCCTGGGGAGTACTCCCAGACAGCCTGTGGGGAGCTTTTTATTCTCCCTTTCTCACAGGAAGTTGCCAAGAGTACAGTGTCTGAAAAGTCATTTTGTGTCTTATCTTTTCCAGATTCCCAAACGGCTTTACAAAGCCCTGTCCCTTCTAAAGAAGGAATATGAGCTGAGTAAACTTCAGCAGCGTCTTGGAAGGGAGGTAAGGTTTTCAAGTAACGTATGTATTTATGTCATGTCCACCACTGTGATGCTTAGCATGGCCAGTGAATAATTTTAAAGCAAGGCAATGGTACACACTCTGAAGGGAGGTTATTTTAGAGTTAAGATTTTGTATTCTTTTTCCATTAGAAATTTGATTTTTTCACGCATGCTGTAAAAATAACAAGATGTGGCTTGGCTACAGCATCTGCTGTTCAAATGTGTCCAAGCTGTAATTTCATGCAAGCAGGTGAATCCTAGAAGACTGCAGTTTACCAAGCATCTGTATAAAAATATACAGCATAATACTGTATGTAGCACATAATGGTGTAAATAGCACAGTGTTATTTTAAAAGACCCTCTGCTAACCACTGTGAACTGCAGTGGTTCCTGACTGTTGCAAGTTTTAATCGGAATGCAGTAACTGCATCAAAATGGTAACTAAGTATATGAAGAACAAAGATTTGTGTATACCGAGTCAAAAGTTCCTGGGTTTATTAAGTCCTGATAATTGGTGCTTTTAAAATTCATGTTAAGTGCAAAATGCTTTTGGAGCAGGGTATTTTGGACCAGAATTGTTGCAGACTTCTTAAGCAAATTGGACACATACAGTCTGTGAGACTGGATGGGATGCATGCAAGGATGCTGAGAGGGCTTATCAGTTTCATTGTTTTGTTGTCTCAGTCATCTCTAAAACCATTGTGGTGATTGGGGAGGTTCCTGGTAAGTGTAAAAAGGTAAATGCCATGCCCATCTTCAAGAAGGAGAATCAGGGAGACTATGTACATGTCAGCCTGCCCTCAATCCCTGGGAAGATTATGGCAAAAATCCTCCTGGAAGCCCTGTACAGGCAAATGAAGGAGGACATGATTTGGAAGAGCCAGAAGGGATTTTCCAAGAGCAAACTGTGCCTCATTAACCCGATTGCCTTCTCTGATAAGAAGGCCTAGAGCACAAAGGGAGAACAATGACTGTTGTATACCTGGACACTAGCAAGGCCATTGTTGTGGTCAGCCATAGTATTCTTATGCCCAAATTTAGATGTTACAGACTGGAAGGATGCAGTACAAGGTGGGTGAAAAAATAGACTAGGGTACTGGGCAGAAAGGGTTGTGGTCAACACTCTAAAGCCTAACTGCAGCTAGTTACTAGTGGTGTCCCTCAGGGAGTCAGTAAGAACCTCCTCAATTGCAGCAAATAGAAATTCATAGTCCCATACCTGGGTTGGAATAACCCTGTGCAACAGGACAGGCTGGGTGCCAACTGGATAGAAAATAGCTTTGCAGAAGAGGACTTTGAGGCCCTGATATACAGGAAGCTGACCATGAATTGGGAGTCTGTCCTTGCCGCAAGGAAGGCAAACTGCATACTGGGCTCTGTTTGCAGTTGTGTAGACAACAGGTCAAGAGAAATGGTGATTGCCCTCGTTTTGGCACTAGGGAGATCACATCTGGCTTACTCTGCCCAGCTTTTGGTTTCCCCAGCATAAACAAAACATTGAAGTATTGAATCAGAAGGTTGTAACAGAGAAGTATTTGATGTTTGATGGGTTGTACCAGGAACAGAATAATTACTGTATTTGTGGCTGTGTCTAGGTTGAGGAGAAGATCAAGCAAACGCATCGCAAATATCTTCTCCAAGAGCAATTGAAGATCATTAAGAAAGAGCTAGGTCTGGAAAAAGAGGACAAGGATGCTATAGAAGAGAAATTCCGTGAGCGACTAAAGGAGCTGGTAGTACCAAAACATGTCATGGATGTGATTGATGAAGAGTTGAACAAGTTGGGCTTGCTGGATAATCACTCCTCAGAATTCAAGTGAGTGCACAGCTGTGTCCTCTGCTATCAGGGTTGGTTGAGAGAATGAAAGAAATCAGTACAATTCTGTGAAGCACTTACCTTAAGAGGTTTTCTTTGTCACAGTTGTTTTCCCTGAATGTAGCATATGATCACATCCTAGCTATAGGATTGTTCTCCAAATCGCCTATGTTTTACTGTAATTTACCTCTTTTGATCATTTTAGGTCTTCTCTTGCAGCCTAATGCTGTGGATAAGAACTGTGCAGTTCCTTAACCGCTCGTGAAACGTGCAGTGATTCCTTCAGCCCTTAATTTTGGCTCTTCTCTCCTGTACTTAGGTGTTTTCACTAGATGAGAGAGAAGAGGAGCTAGGTGCTAATGCATGACATTGGTTAACCTGCCTGAGGTGGTCCCTGAAGTGTTGGGGCAGGGTTGGAATTGCAGAGGAGTGAATAGCTTTTGCCACATAACCCATGACATGGATTGTCAGATACTGAGCTTGCTTTGAACATTTCTTTTCAGTTGAAGCAGTGTGTGTTATACAAGACAGCAGTCAGTGTACTCATCAGCACTTCAATGTCCTGCATCTTTGCTTCTAAAACATAGTATCTTTTATGGAGTAAAAGACTGTGTTTGAAGGCAGGCGTGTCATTTGGATGAGAAGCATCTTGATAATCATATACTAGGAAGAGGAGGAGGAAGGAGGCTAGGAAAGACACCCTGGGCTTTGCAGCCAGCGTAGTACCTTTCCCTCAGAGTCGTAACAGTGGTAGCAAGTTTGCAAAGGAAGTATTTGGGAGAAAAAAGCCAAAGCTCTGTTGGTGTGGTGATTTCCATAGAGTGGATCGTGGGACCAGCCAGCCAAGCGTGTCTTCAGACAGGAACCAACCCCACACCAAAGTAGTCATACAAGGAATTTGGGTGCAGAAATCTAGGTCTTTGCATGGTATGTTGGAGGTTCTTTGTCTCAGGAAAGCAAAAGCTGTGGAAAAAAGTTTTGTGTTTTGTTTTTTTTTTTTTTTTTTTTTTTTTTGAGGGCGGGGGGGGATGGAGACCCCTTCATTCAAGGGAATGAAGACCATAACGAAGGGTTAGCAATGACTGCCCAGATAATGATGTTCTTTTCATAGTCTCCCTTTCATAAGTAGTCTATATCCTACTTGTTCTGGATGAGGTTATTTTGGAAGGCAGTGGAGGATGGCATGAGCTGGTTGTTGTCAAATTACTCATATGTGTGTGTCTGTCAGTGTTACACGGAACTACTTGGACTGGCTGACGTCCATCCCATGGGGTAAGTGTAGCGAGGAGAACCTGGAGCTGACCAGAGCCCGAGCAGTTCTGGAAGAGGATCATTATGGAATGGATGACGTCAAGAAGCGAATTCTGGTAAGGCAGGAATAGGCAATGTGTCCCATTTCACAGTCTGCTTGGCATCAGGCATTTTGGTTGTATGTCAGATTGCAGCTCTCCATTGAATTTGTGTTAATTCGTGGATCAAACACAAAGCAGAATCAAAGAACAGAATGTTCTGGTGATCAGTTAATTACTGGTAATTGGTTAATTAGTCGTGGCAATGAATGTCATATTGTGATTTCAAACAGCAATATACTGTTTTGCTAATTAATGCTGAGCAAGTGAATAAGTGTCCAAGGGAAGCAGTCTCTGGATTTTAATCATTTCATTCAGAGACTGTTAAAATGGTTCCGCTTGACTGGCAAAGTTACTGCCTTTCCAAAACACACGGAACCTCTACTCATGCCTCTGAAATTAAGAGGGGAGATGTTAGCTAAGACGCATGTTTGCCTCATGACCTTTACCTATCCCCAGAGTTGTGTTGGAGGCTGAAGGATTTGTAGTCTGTACCATATANTGCTGTGGTTAGGGACGCTGTTTTAGATAGGAGTAGGTACTTGCAACAGGTTGCAACAACTTCAACAACTTGCTGTGGGAACTGCCTTCCTTTCCAGGGGACAGGAATAGGCTCCTCCTTGTAGCCAGCCGACGCGTTCAAGCGGTAAAAGACAGTCCCAGTGCTGGCAGGGTTTGTATCATACTGGGCAAGTGCATGGAAGTGCCCAGTGGAGGGGAGACCGGTGCAGATACTGACTTTGTGTTAACAAATTGTGGTGAGAGCTTAGCAGATTTTGTGAAGCTGTTGAGCATGGCTAGCCTTCGACTTGGCCATCTCCTTCCACGGAGCGTACTAAGGCAGTTTCTCGTACTGTTCCCACGTGCTGTACATAGCAGAGCTTTATGTTACCTTGGGAACAGCACTGATGGTGCTTAGGCCACCTCAGTAATTGTTGTGCACCCTATAGGCATCCCCTAAGCTAACAGTACCATGTCATTATGTATAATGAATAGTAAATTCTTCGACATCCTGGGATTTTGCTTTTATTAAATTGCTTTGTTCCAGTCTCCTCTAGAAAAAGATAAAGGTTGTGAAGTATCTCCTTGCTGACAGCCAAAAGGGGCTTCTTTCCCTAGTAGTGCCCAAGACTTGTGACTAAATCTCGCTATCTGATTTATTGTTTTGAATGATTTATGGTAAGTCAGTTGTTGCACACTTACAAGCAGATAACACCTTTTGAGTATCAGTCTCTTATGCTGCTTGTCAGCACTATTCATGCTGACTAGGCCCAGCCTTTATACAGAAATAGATTGAGTTGTGTCGTACAGGTCTGTGGCTTTGGTTGTTGATGTGATTAATGCCATGCCGAGGAGATTCCCCAGTCGTAGCAATGCATGCGGGGTTAATGATTTTAAGGTTCTGAGAAATACCTACATAGGTTTAAGCCTTCATTAGATGGGTGCTGTTGTCTTTGTGTAGTATTGCTGTGGAGTTCAATGCTGTAGGTGGAGGAGTTCAAGGTTCATCTTTGCTGAATAGCAGGCTTGTTACAGGGGAGCCGCATCTCTGCCCACTTGCACAGTGATTTCTCCACTGTAAGCGTATGAGCCGTTGAGACTTCAGTTCCGAACTGTGATCTTCTGATTTCTCAGCTGCTGAGTGTTGAGGGTTGCCTAGCATAGGTGTGTGAAAAGATGCAAGTTTAACTTAGCAAAGAAGTGGTACAGTAGGAGATGCTCACGTGTAGCTTGAGAGACTCAGGTGAGAGCTTAGGCAGCTGGGAGAAGAACTAGAAGTCTGCCTTCCCACTCCGGGACAGTGGAGGGAGAGACTGCTTCTGCCAGTGAGAAGTGTACAGAGCACAAACCCAGGGACAACCAGGTATATAAATAACCAGAGGGAAAAGAGGTGCACCGGTGTCCTTACTTAGCTTCTCCCCTTGCCCTCCCCAACTCCTTTCAGGACCAGTTTTGTGTATGATGCTCATTTTGTAATCGTTGCTTTGACCTGGTAACAAATACATTTTGGTGTTGCTGTAGTTGCGCTCTGTTCACTACTGGTGCTTCATCTGTTCTGCAGGAATTCATAGCAGTCAGCCAGCTGCGAGGGTCCACCCAGGGGAAGATCCTGTGTTTTTATGGCCCCCCTGGGGTTGGCAAAACCAGCATTGCCCGGTCCATTGCCAGAGCCCTAAACAGAGAGTACTTCCGCTTCAGTGTTGGAGGGATGACTGATGTAGCAGAAATAAAAGGACACAGGTCAGTGTAACTTGAGCAGTTTCTCTATCCAGCAACTTTTACTAATGTCAAAAGAGTAACCTAACTGAAGTTGGACAACGTGTGTTACTTTCACCTGTTCTGCCAACCCTTGCTGACAGGAGTTGGGATATAAGAAGAGGTGAAAAGGATAGCAAAGGGTGGAGTTTGGACCAAACAGATTCCTGTCTCTGAGTGCGGTTGCTCCCTGCTTCTTGTGTGTGCTTATGGGAGATCTCTGAAAAGCTGTGTGAGCTACCCAAAAGCATTGGACTGATGCCAAATGCTAATTCATGCCTGTCTATAAATGCCAGCACTAGACAGTGGTGACGGTTTGAACAGGGTCATTCCCATGCTCAGGTGTGATTGAGACTTGGTTTCTTGAATAATCAGGAGGGAGGAAAACTTGGGAACAAGAGTATTCATGGGGAGAACAAGAAAACACGAGTACAAAAGTCAGTGTTTTCAAACTAGTAGGAGTAGCTGCTCTGCAGCGTGAATTGAACCTGCGAGGTTCTGCCCTATATGATAAGAAGCAGAGAGAAATACTTTTACACTTTTCAGGATGTCCTCTGCTCTGTGCCTCTTGGCATTCGCTCTGTTGTTACCCTCTTGCTCTGCTTCTGCGTGTTCCTGGATGCCAGTTCCCTCTAGCAGAAAGACTGTGTTTTGCTGTTAGCAGTTTGTTCCTTCAGTGTATCTTTTGATTTACACTGATCTTCCTTTTTTGTCCCCACCAAGTGAGGGAATGAAACATTCCCTTTTCTAACATTTCTTTACCCAAAACCCAAGAAGTCACTATTCAAATATCTGTTCTCAGCCTTACCTCTTTGCTCCCCTCTAATTTAAAAGTGGTTAAAACTAAAGATAAAAACTGCAGTCTGGGAGTATTCTGCCAAAATTTATATCCCATCTCTACTAGAAGCAGACTAGATGGTGCTTAGTATGGTGGTGGAGAATGCTTTTGATAGATGTTGAAGAAATGTAGACCTGTTTTCCAGCAGGATATACCTGTTCGATCAGCTGCATGCAGTGTTGTGTGATGTGTGCTGTACTTCGCAATGGTTCCCTAAATACAGTCTCTGGTATAAACAGGAGGACATATGTTGGAGCAATGCCAGGAAAAATCATCCAGTGCCTGAAGAAGACCAAGACAGAGAATCCACTTATACTGATTGATGAGGTGATGTTATCTGGTCTTTCTTCTGTTTTTTTTCTGTTACAGCCATGTCTCGATTCTTGATCCCAATAGGAA
Organism: Scopus umbretta; assembly: GCA_013400535.1. Taxonomy (NCBI): domain Eukaryota; kingdom Metazoa; phylum Chordata; class Aves; order Pelecaniformes; family Scopidae; genus Scopus; species Scopus umbretta. The sequence continues at coordinate 13,862 of VZTL01042261.1, read as the reverse complement.
AGGTGAAGCAGTAACGTTCCTAAAAATCCCAGGGTTTTTTTATTTAAATGAGGCTGGGCTCTCAAGGTCTGTGGGTGACAGTGATACCTTAGACCCTTGGTTTTCTCTTCCTATAACGGACTTCAACTTAAATATTTCAGTTGTGCCCTTCTCATTAAATTGCAGCTATTTGGATCGTGAGGATCCTAATGGAGCTGGCTGGATATTCGGAGGTTGCAGTAGCTCTCGTGTTCCCTACCTAGGTGTGGGTACATCGTTGTGCACAAAACCACTATTGTCCATGTGATTATTAGAAAGAGTCACTTTCTCAGCGGGTCTAAAGTAAGACTATAAGGAGTAAGATGCTTACAGTCAGTTTGTGGTCTGATTTGAGAATAGATGAAACAGGGCAACCAGCCTACTGCTTTGTGGAAAAGCAAATAAGGACAGGATATAAGAGCAGGTCTTCGGAATAGACTAAAGGTCTCTCTAGCCTCCTTGCGTGCCATGCCTGGGAGACACCAAGAGCAGATGTCTTGGGAATGGTATGGGGGACCAAGCAACTGGGTAATGAGTTGCAGTGTAATGTAACCAATGAGCATCTTGATTTGAAATGTAATGAAACCTGTAGGTCATGGCACTTAAATGGTGTTGGTGAGGAGACTTGCATTGGCCATAGTAGCAAGTTGCATTATGTCCATCTAGTTAACGCTACTCTTTAGGGAGGAGGAGCAGTGGAGAGCAGCCCTGTTCTTCGGAGCGGCCTCTTCTTCTGAGGCTGTGAACAGTGCTGAGAGACAACAACCTTGAACGTGGTCCTGGGCTCTAGATGGCCCTGCTTGAGCAGTGGGCTTGGACAAGACGACCGTGAGAAGTCCCCACCAGCCTCCATCAGTCTATGATTCTGTGAAAGCAGCAGAGGTCGCTAGCTGAGCTGTGACGAGTGGCTGCGTATGAGCGCTTTGCACCTTGGGCAGAGTAAGGATTGTGTCTTAGCTGACATATTAGGGAAATGGTATAAGCTAGCACCCTGTAGTCCTCCTGCTGTGGAATAAGTATTCTGCTCTGTGACTATAGCTTAGCTTAGCTTAGCTTAACGAATAGTAGCCCACTAATCCATGATAACTCACTTGCTTTTGATTGTATGCACACTCCCCGAGACTTCATGGTGCTTCTCTACAGCACTGTTAAAGTCCCGTGTCTTGTCAGGTGTGTCGTGCTCGCGCAGTAGCGGGGGACTTGGCTGGACGCACAGAATACAGATAGACTGGTAGTGGCTGTTTATGAACAAACACATGAAGATTTCCAGATGGAGCCTTTAAAGAATCTTTGCATGAGAATTTATTGTGGTTAGAGCATTTAAAGTTTTTCTCCCATAGGTGGATAAAATAGGAAGAGGATATCAAGGGGATCCATCCTCAGCCCTTCTGGAGCTGTTGGACCCAGAACAGAACTCTAACTTCTTGGATCATTATCTTGACGTTCCTGTGGATTTATCAAAGGTATTTCTCTCTTCTGCAGAGGCTGTACAGCTGGAATGTATGAATGTGTATCAATGCAGAGATTTCCTGTCCACAAAAAGATGCTGACATTGTAGTCACTTGGAAATTCAGACAGATGGGATTGAGATGAGTGGTATAGGGCTCTGCAGGAGTTGGCTTTAACCGAAGTGTCTGTACGTACTTAAGAGAACACGATCACCAGCTTATGTCCTATAGCCCTAACTCCCTGTAGAGCTAGGGACACAAGGTTGCGTGGCCTCAGCTAGAAAAAGCAGTTTTTCTTCTGTGTAATGATTGGCAGAGTTGCTATCAAGTGAGGTGGCCTCATGCTGCTGTCAAGCTTCTGAAATTGGTTGTCTTAGCACACTGTTGCACTTTCTGTGCAGCTTACATTAATGGCAAATTGATGGATTAGAAATACATATACGTAATTTGGTCACTTCTCTGCTAACTTCATAGAAGGTAGAAGTAACTTAGAAGTGAGATCTAGATCTCCCCAGGCGAATAGTTTCCTGGTCCATATTGGACCATTCCAATTTCCCAGTTTTGTGCTGTGTGTATTTCTAAACATTTGTTTTGGAGGTATGGAACATCCCAGTATGTAGTTCTAAAATCCAATACCTTTCCTGTAATAAACACTAGATTCCACCAAGAAGATGATCTTGCTCCAGTCCTTCAGACAGAGAAACACAGAACTGAGGAACTATTGCTTGGAGTAAAGCAGCACGTTAATGAAAATGCTTAATAGGATCTTGTAATATTTCTAGGTACTTTTTATTTGTACTGCCAATGTAACAGAAACCATTCCAGAGCCACTGCGGGATAGAATGGAAGTGATCAATGTATCAGGATATGTAGCAGAAGAGAAACTTGCAATTGCAGAGGTAAGAGAAACCACTGATGCACTGTGAATGACATCTGATAAAATGTTTTTGGAAGATTCAGGCTAACATATTTACATCCAGCTGTGTGGAAAAAAAATCAGGCACTTGGCACTTTAGACAGAGTTCCTCTGATTTGAACACCCAGTTAAAGTAACTCCAGCGTTCCACACGTTGTGGACTCCAGAAAATAGCATTGAGCTAACAGTAGAAGGAAGTTCAGTTAATTGGAACCACCAGGATTTGTCGCAAATACTAACAGAAGGATGTGGGGGATAATTTCTTTCAGAGGTACTTGGTCCCTCAGGCACGAGTTCTGTGTGGCTTGGATGAAAACAAAGCCAAAATCACATCGGATGTCCTGACTGTTCTTATCAAGCAGTACTGCAGAGAGAGTGGGGTGAGGAATCTGCAGAAACAAGTAGAAAAGGTGAGGGGAGAGTTGAGTGTAACCATGACCACTGTGCTTCAGCCTTCTCAGCTTTTTCTACAGAAATAAATTACTGTCTCGCTCAGGTGTTGCGGAAATCTGCCTATAAAATTGTGAGTGGAGAAGCAGAGACGGTCCAAGTAACACCTGAAAACCTGCAGGACTTTGTAGGAAAGCCCATCTTCACTGTGGATCGCATGTATGAAACCACTCCTCCAGGAGTGGTGATGGGTCTGGCATGGACAGCTATGGGTGAGACAAAGTGACCTTTGGGTTAACATCTACATTTCCGTATGATTTTCAAAAACTGAATGTGATAGTCAAAGTGAATTTTCCCTGTCGAGTCCAGTGAAGTTCTTAAATTAACTTCTGTGATCTTTTAGATCCTGACTTCTTCCTCCCTGGAGACTTCTTCTTTTTCTTATTCCCTTACCCTGGCTCATTTTAGCTTCAGGCCAGCATGTTTTCTCTTTACACTCCACATCCCATATGAGCCACATACATTAGGAACAGCAATGACTAAAAGCACAAGCCTTTTTCAGAGAGGACAAGACCTTGTCTGCTTCCTTAAAAGCAGGAGGTGCCGTTCTGACTTAATGACACAGCCGAGGCATGCTGTATATCTTCAGTGATGTCGCAACACTGACTTGGCTTTCGATGTCAAGGGCAGATACAGGTATTCTAGCGCTCTCTTGGGGTGGGTGCAGTTGGCTAGTTACTGTTCACTGGATTACTCCTCTAGTAACTTGCGGGCTTATGTGCACCATAGTATGGAAATGCAGCGCACAGCAAAGGATATGACCCCTGCGTACTCTAATTGATCTTGGGTAGGATTGAAGTAGTTAACAGGAAAATGATCAGTATGGTGAAGAAGGTAAATAGATGCCTGACACTGGAAAGCTGAACTGGCTAGAAGTTGTTCAGTATGAGCTCATCTTACTTTTTGTCTATGAAGAGCCTGAAACCATTACAAGAACTGATTATTTCCACTGAATAGGGGTTGCATCTGTGTTGGTGGAGTGTGAAGTCCAAAGAAGCAATGAGTAGAGGCTGCCAGTGCAGTGCTGTTGAGACTTCTCGCTAGCCTTCCTCAAGGAATTCGGAGAGCAGGTTTCAACTGCTCGTTACCCAAGAGCTAGTGTCTCATCAGAGCGCCTCAGTTCCAAATTCCTGGCATTGCTTCTGCATCACCAAAACCTTCTTGTTTGATTTTCCTTTAATTTTTCTCAGGATGTTGTTTTTCTTTTCTTTCTTAGGAGGTTCCACTCTGTTTGTTGAAACATCCTTGAGGCGACCCAAAGACAAGGAGAACAAGGACGGGTCCCTTGAAGTAACAGGGCAACTGGGAGATGTAATGAAAGAGAGTGCCAAAATAGCTTACACATTTGCAAGAGCCTTTCTGATGCAGAAAGACCCCAACAATGACTTTCTGATGTCTTCCCATATCCACTTGCATGTGCCAGAGGTAAACTGATGCAGAATTCGCAGAGCATGCATAGGAGCTAGGCTGGTTTGCTCCCCTAGACATGAAGCTGAAAAGCACTTCATCTGTCCGTATGTTGTGCAGTGTGCCCTCTTTTAGCCCTAAAACCTAGAAAAGAAAACGTTTTCCTCAGGATCCTATGCAAGTGTTCTTATGAGCTATGCTTCCATTCCTTTCTGCACCAAGCATGTGGAGAGAGAATACAGGGGCTTGGATAATGCCATAAGGAATCCTAGACTTTTGCGGTAGCTGTTGGCCTTGTTGCGCAAGTGGGGAAGCCATGGCATAGAGATAAGTGATTTGGGTAAAAGCGTGTATGCAGCTACAAGGAAACCAAAGTTTCGGCGTCTGTGTTACCTGGCCTTCATAAAGGCTTCGGGTCATTTACACAGAATTGAAAATACTACTCTTGGTCTCTGTGCCATGGCTCCTAGTCCATATAATGGCAGCGATTGCGTTTTTCCAGAGTTTGGGACTGAAAATAAATGCACACAATGGTCAGAGGGGCTCATACGCTGTGTAACAGGCTTTGGGCAGGTGCTTTACTGAAGGCAAGGTTTGTATTCTCACTGTGCCCAAGCTTTGCTTCTGGATTATTGCATGCTTTAACCTAGTCCACAGTCTCCTTGTTGCAGCGCTCTCTGTGTCCGTTGAGGTACTTGGTTGTTATCTGTGTGTTCATTTCCTGGAGGATCAGAAAACAGCAGACATTACCTCTGCCCCGACTCCCTCTCAAACAGTCATTTCTTCTGCTGTTACCTCCAGGATGTGTTTGATGTCAGATAAATCCAGACTGTCACTAGTTTAGGCCTGGATTTTGTTGGGCTTTCTAAACTGAATGATCTTTTTCTGCCTTGAGTGATTTTTCAGTATTGTCCTGCACTATTTTGTGACTCTTGATGCTGACCTCTGGTACTTGTTTCCATGGTTGACTTAGGTCAACAAAAAGCTTCAAAGCATTCTTGCCGTTTTTTGCCGATGTTGCTTATTCAAAGTCCTGAGCCTGATGAGTATTGTGGTGGCATCAGGCCAGAAGCCAAACTGTAGACTCGTGGATTATTCCTCATGAACAAGATGAGGACTGATATCGTTGTTAATTCAAATGGCAGGATTCCATCAGTGATGGTTTCACAAAAACCTTTGTGAGACCCCCTGAAATTGGGACCATGTTAAAACAGCAATGACAAAGGTATTGTCTGGCTCTGCTACTCTTTGAATGAGTTAAAGCCAGG
>VZTL01042260.1:74978-103468 GCA_013400535.1 Scopus umbretta | reverse complement strand
TTTCTTTTTTTTTTCCCTTTTCCAGGGTTTTTTTGACTGTTCTAGGATCTAAGGGAGACATCTGAAGCTGAAGAAAGGAAGCGAGTTGCTCGCAGGTTGACACCCTGCCAGCAATCATAACAAACCCTGAAATTGGTATTTTCACCCTCATTTGGATGATCAGGTGTAAATATAAATTTTAATTATTTACATAATTAAGTCAGTAATTTGCTGCCCATCAGAAATGTTTGACGATATTTTGGTGCCATCTGTTTCCTAATTGAACTTAATCTCTGAAAGATGTTACAAAAATATCCACAAAATAATAATGATAAACACAAAACAATTCCCCCTCTTCCCCCATGATTACTGCTATTTTCAGTCATTTCCTAGGGAAAAAAAGCTGGGGTTCAGATGTGCCAATGTCTCATAGATAGATGAGCAATGAAACAATAAAAAAGTGAGTGCTTAGAAGGAGCATTGAAGCTAGCAAGGTGCACAGGAAAGACCTGACAGCAGGGATATAGGTTGAAATAATAAAAAAATCAAACCAGAATGTGTCACAAGACCTCTGTAAATGATGCCCAGAGCTTGTGACTTTCAACCACATCAAAGATGTTATAAGGCTCTGAATTCACGTGCATAAGAAGAGCAGAAGTACAAGAATGCAACAAGTGGCACAGGCCTGAAAAGAAAAGACAACATAAAACAGTAAGGAAATGCTTGGCCAGAAGAACTACATCTGTATGCAGACTTTTCTTCTGTGCAGCAGAAGAAGTAACTTTTCAAAGCAGATCACAGTTTTGGAAGTTTATCTCACTGTCCAGTAACACTTGGGCTTCAGGAAAAAATGAGATAACAGTTTAGGTCCATGAAAATAAGCTGGAAGATCCAAGTTGCAAACAGTATCAGGAAACTTGTCCCCACCTCTCCTTTGAGTGCAGAGACAAATTGTGCAGACCGACTCATTCTCTTTTGATAAATCAGTTTCTTGATTTGTTTTGAACACAAACTTTGCAGGATCCCTTTCTCAGTTTGACCGTGTTGACAATTCCTGTAACTGAACACTGGGTTGTATAACAATCAGAACATGTTCATTTTTAAAAATGAATCAGTTTATCAAGCTTCAGAAAATATGCAGCTCAGGTCTGGTGCAAGTCTGGCTTAAAGATTTAGGTTAGTAGTTACTTTATCCCTAGCCTTGTAGGAACATAACCTTCTTGCTGATTGAGTTGTCAAAATCAAGGATCATCTGATGGCTCCCAACAGACCTATATAAAATTGGTGTACTCAAATCAATTGGCTTTGCTGGAATTGAAAGAACTAGCTGTCAACCACATATGGTGCCCATTTGTTCATGTGGACAGACTCCAGACATCGCACCAGTGCTGTTGAAGCCAGATTTCCTTCTCATAGGTGGCACAACATTTCGATGGGAAAGACTTGCTCCCTTTTCTTCAACCACTTTGATGATAGGCAGATAGGGAAGATAAGAGATGTAGCTTATTGATCAAATTTGAAGGAAAGCATAAAAATCATATTTCTGTGTGTGTGCATGTAAGAACAGTTTTGTGGAACTTCTGTTGATATATTCCAAACATGCTTTAATTATGACGGAATATAGAAAAAAATCAATATTTTTCTTTTGTGTCACCAAAAAATCATCATGCTCAAAGAATCACTAAAATTGAGTAGCTAGTAAGTTTGGTAGGAAAGGCATGTCACCATCTCTGTAGTCGCATTAACTTTCCAATTTATTTTCTTTTAATATCTCCTTTCAATTGTGCTTGAAGAAATCTGTTCAATTTAGTCTCAGCCTAAAGGGCTTCTGTTTGTTTGTTTGTCTGTTATTTAATTTTCAGGAATGCCAGCAGATCTCTGTTCAAATTATTTGAGTTTGGAAACAAATGTTCTTTCTTTATATGTTCTGACCAGACATTTCACACTTTAATTTCTCAAATGTAGATCAGGATGGACTTGCTGAACTGTCTTATTTTTCAGAGGTAGTTGTGACATAAAAATTAAGTCAAGCTTGAAGAAAATTGGATAAGTGGTTGTAAAATTCATAACACCTAAACCAGGAAATTGTGAGTTTACAAATTATGGCATTTTCTGCAAGTCTGAAGATTTTAATGTATGTTCATAAGCAATTCCTTTCATGTAGACTGGCAAAATAAGTATTTAAGTTTATAATTTTAAAATTATTAAAACAGTATTTTATCAGATATATTTAATTCCCAATAAAATTTATCAAACAAGCCAAGTTTGATTTTTTTGAACCTTGAATCCTTCCAAACTGTAGATTCTGCCAAAATACTCTAAGTTTTTTTTAATATAATTTAAGAGGCTTAAGATACTGTAAGCCCTTAGAGCAGTTTAAGAGGCTTACTGTAAACTCCCTAAAACTGCAGAGCAATTTAAGCAGTTAGAGCACCCCTAACGTCCATACACTTGCCTGGAGTAAAGTGGCACAAGCCCCCTGGTTTCAAAAGAGCTGCTGCGGTTTTCCATTGCCAGGAATCTGTCCCTAAAACTTTAGAAGCCTTAAGCCTCTTTGGGCCTTGTTTGCACAAGGCAAACAGGCACTCCAGCAAGTCCTTGTCAAAACAGTTTGAGCTGTCGTTGCTAGTACAACATCTTGAGTCCAAGCATAACAGATACTGTAGACGTTTTACAAGTGTTTAAACTAGGCCAGTTGCTTAATGTCCAAAATATTGAAAAGAGCACAATCCATAGGGTTGCTCCTCAAGAAGAAAGAGGCACTAAAAGCTGCAGAGTGCTTTGGGGGTGGGGGGGAGGTGTCTCAAACATGAGACTTGCTATGGTTACATGCAACAAACCATGTTTTAGAAGATATAAATTACTTCCTGCAGTCTGACTCTTCCATTAAGGGCACAGAAAATGAGCTCAGTTTGGAAGCATTTTGTCAGAGAAATTCTGGCATCCTCCCATTCCCTCAACATCTTCACCACATTGGCAAGTAGACGCGTCACGTTGTGGGTTCTCAAGTCTCAGCACTCTCTGCTTGGGCACCAAGTTACTGCTGGACTTGTAGGTCCAGAGGGGTTTTGCTTAGCTCACTGTGACTATTTGCAGATCCTAGCATGCTGATCCTAGAAGAGATATTCAGCTCATTCTGTATGTAGTTAATGGTGTTAGTAGACGTCTGTAAAGCAATAATGGAATTTGATGTGCCCATCATACGTGCATGCTCCTTGAGCTTTGTCCTGACAGCTGCACCTCCATGTAGGCCAAACTGTAATATTCGACTCAGTCTTATTGAAGTTCAGACTTAGTTCAATCAGTTGAAGTTGACACTTAGTTATGGATTTAGGCTTTGTCGCTGAGATTCATCTCAGTTCCAAAATGGGAATTTAGATCCTAGAAAGCACTGATTCAGCTATACAAGTCATACCTGGATGTGAAATACACTAATGAAGAGGGCTAGGACCTAGTACCTAAAAGGACCTCAAACCATGTGGAGCTACCAGGGTTTCCAGTCTTTGATTCAAACCGCCTTTAATCAAGGAAAAGGATTGTGAGGGGACAATTAGCTAGGCAGTAACTCATCCCCTGTATGATCAGGGCTGAGTATAGAAAACCTTTCCCCTGTTCTTCTGGAGAAGACCATAATGGGAGTCAGAAAACAGCTTCACTCTGTGCATGCCCAGAGGCTGGATGCCAATTCAATTTCAGCCAAGACCTACAGCCATTGGAATGACAAATCTTTCCTTAACACTCTTATTAAATCCTAATCTCAATCTTATTCATCATTATTAAGCCTTGAAATTGGGCTGAATATTTAAATGAGGTGAAATGAAAAGATGGAGAGGTGTTGGGAGTATGCGAAGTGGGGGGAAGAGAAAGATTTAAAGAGACAACTTGAATTCCCTTCATGAGTTGAAGAGTAATCTATCCAGATTCAGGAACTGATAGAGGCAAAAGATTTTCAGCTGTAGCTACAGGGGGCAGGGAGGGAGGGGGCAGGGGACAGAGAGAGGAAAAAAGTAAAAGAAATTACCTATTAGAATCCAGACTTGTAACATTAGTCTTTCAAAGACTTCTTAGCAAAGTAGCAGGGACATGAGGAGGAGGTTTTGTGGAGCAGAGACTAAGGACATATAAAGAAAGTTGAATTGAGAGATTAAATGTACCAAGGTGGTTTAAGGGATATTGAAATATGACTTCGCCAAGGTTTCTGTTTGGCCCAGGCTAACGATGATGATAAGGAACAGTCTGTATTAGCTGGGTCTATGGCAGTGAACTCATGTCAGCTGCCTCACACCACAGGGGAGTGTAAAAATGCTTTTAAAAGTCTTGAACAGACACCGATGACATTATTCCTGGTTTACCCATACTTGTTACAGGGGAATCAGCACCTACACTGAGTACCTTCCCAACTAGGATTTTTTATTACAAAAATATTCTGATTTTGGAAACACTGGAACAAGGCAGGGGTTTAGTTTTAGCTGCTTAACCATGGAACCAGACCATGAGACTGACTTTCTCCACAGGGGGCCAGGTTATAGTCTCAGCTTCTCCAGCCCTCTGTGACTCTCAGTATCAATCCAGTGCCAATCCCATCTTCAGACAGTTTTGCTGATGTAAGGGAGATCACAACCTGCCTCACAAGGAACAGATATTTTTTGTGTTTAAAAATAAATATTCAGATTTGGAGCATTTCATGAAGCAGGGTGACTCACAACATCTGCTCCTTCTGACAGTACTTGGGAAGCCGGCAGGTCTGCTTTTCAAATCACATTACTTTATACATAATACTTTTTTCTCATTGTTCCTTTTCCTTTTCCAAGTCAGAAGAATAATTCCTGCTCCCTTCTCACAGTCCTTGCCTACCTAAAATAATTCATCCGGCTCACTGAAGATTTGTGCGTATCCACAATCTGTATCCCAAAATGCTAAAACAATCTATTTAACCTTTACGCCAGCTAATGCATACATTAGAACAAGGACCTATATATGAACATAAAAAAGTGAGAAATTGAAACTCACTGACATAAAATCAAAGAGCTTCGCCATAAAAGGTGTCACTTTTATGTGATTATCTTGCCAATATCTCCATGTTGCTAAACTAAATCAAACTGCAATTTTTCCCACATGTATTGCATTTAATGGAGTCTGTTAATGGCAGCGATTCCTTATAGATCTCCGTGTACTGGAAGAATGGCTCCCTGTGCCATAACACTGTGGAAGCTGAACCCCCCCACACACACACACTGCCGTATATCTTATGAGCTTGACCTTATATGACTTGCTGTGTCAGGCAACACCGAACACTGCTTTTGCTAAGACAATCCTTCAGGAAGATGGACAGGCACATCAAGGAACTCGCTGCTGCCAGAAACTGGATCAAACCATGCCCAAAGACTGCATTCTCCAGCTTCTTCCTCTCACTGAGCTAGACACTACGTACTGCTGAGCTCAGGAGTTCTGCAGCCTCTCAGTTACTGGAGAGTTCTGTCCCCAGGTTTTTGCAACAGCGTCTCTAGCAGAGCCACTGTTCTCTCTTTTGTCCAGCAGAATGGCTTCGATTCTCTGTAGAGCTAAAGATTATCCTGTTGACAAAAACCCCACAAAAACAAAACCAAAAACCAACCAAACAAACAGAAAAACATCACAAGAAGCCTTTAAACCATAGATGTCAAAAAGTGGAGGCTAGTGTCTGCTTCCCAAATTTGTAGCTAGGAAAGTTGAAGTCAAGTGTTTTCCCCATGTTTGCACAGCAAACCGATGGCAGAGTCAAGGGTCAGAACCCAAGCAGCCTACATCCTTGCCCCATGCTATTGCTCAGAGGTAAGGCTGTCTCCATGTACCTTCAGCTCTTCCTTTGCAGTCATATACCTATGCATGGAGAAAGCAGAAAACACAAAGTGGAGGATGTACAGATCACTCTATACAGTCCATAATGTGGGAAACCCATGACCAGAGCAATTAGGGCTGCTTCAGTATCTCATCAATGTCCTGTACCCCAGAGAGTCCCTTACAGCCACAGCACATAATGTCCCAGCAATGCCCACTCACTGCATGAACATGCACGGTGGGAGCAGAACTCACAGAGGGACGTTGCTTTCATCCTGTACCAAAATGAACACAGATTTTTGAGGGTCACTTTCTACTGGCATTGGTCCTTACTTCTCCCTGAAGAAAATCCTCCCTCCTGAAGCCTCTTGGAATCAATGCAATGGCAGCCAAGATTAATTTGACATCCACATGCTATTTTTTTAAATTATGTTATTAGGAAGATTTTACTCACTGTTGTTTTAAAACCCCTAGAAACATGAAAATTCCATTTTCCCTGCACCTATTCATCTTCATTAATCATGTGTTGATTTTTTTATTCTTTTCTGCTGTTGGCATAAAATCCAAGCCAATGCAACTCCCTTCTATTTCACTTTGGTATCAGTCAGGATTGGAGATTTCTATGTTCTGTATGTGCCAGTGTCAAGGTTTATAAGTGTGTACCAGTCAAGAGTGGGATCATTGCTATTACTTTAGCAGCATTACTGGTCAAGTTGAGTTGCTTGTTTTCTATGTTTTTAAGGAATTGGATTTTTTTTTTTTAGTTGAAACAAGTAACATCTGCTGCCCAGAGTAATATTGTTCAAAAACATTTATATCAGGGGGAGTAGGTGGGAAGGGGATAAGAAACAAAGAAATCAAACCCATGTATTTTTTAATTATTATCAGAAGCAAGACAGGTGGGGGGGAATAAAGACTGGAAGTGTGTTTAAACTTGGGAATTCCTAAGCAACTATTTCATGGCAAATTCAAAATTTTGTTCATTCCTTCTCTGCATCACAAATCATGATCAGTTTTTAGTTTGCAATCAAAAAATCTTGAAAAGTCTCCATAAAGAGAAATTCTTCTTGCAGAAGTTGACAGATATTAATTTCCCAGAAGTCAATGTTCAAGTAATAGTTTCGGTTTAAAATACTTTCAACAACTGAAAGAACCAACCAGTTTTAGCCTGGATTTCTCACCAGATTGTAACATATTACATCACACGACCCAGAGACACTGACTCAGCAGGAATTGCACAGCAAATGATGCTTTCTATTTGCACAGCTTACATGAGCAGCAAAAATAGAGTGGTTGGGTCTCTGAAAACTTCAATGTTTTTCCAGGTTAATTTCTGCTCTTTAATGAATTGATTAGTCATTTTTAACATAAACACCACTTTCTGTGCCATCTATCTCTACCTCCGATTACCAGAGAAAAAATATCAATGTGTTATTTCTATAGGCTTCCAGTGTTTGGTATGGGGGAAAGAGCCACTTGTCTAGGAGGTGCATTTTATGTTTGTCCAGCTATATGACACTCTGCTACAACATTATTTGTCATCCTTGAGAGATCTTCTATCCCACTCCAGCTCTAAAGTTCTCCCTGTGGTCACTGGTATTCCGGAGTGCAGAAAATCTTACCATTTTTGTAATGTTAGTATGAGTTTGATACTACTTTCCTGCAGTACCCCTCAGATCATCTAGTCACCTCATGGGAAAACTGAATGCAAAATCTTCATCTGTCCCAGTTTTCCAGAATGAGCCCACTTCCATCCTCCCACTGCACCCCACATATCCCTGCAGAACAGAGGAGCAGCAGCTATAGCCCAAAGGTGCAACAAAGGAAATGCAAATTTTTTCCACTTTTAGATTATTAAAACTGAGAAGAATATATGATTTTTCCACATCCTTGAGGCCTTTTTAGTGGAAGTGTGGAAAGGAGATTTGAGGACACAGGGTGAGAGGAATTGTCCCACAGATTTAATCAATGGATGAGGTCCAAGGGCAGTGAGGACAAAGGGCAGGGGCTTACAGACACATGCAATCCTATGCGTTTTGTGAGAGAGGTGGCCCTTCAGCACAGGCAATGTAGTTTATCTATGTCCCGAAAGGTATCATGTAATTTTATGGCATCATAAAAAGGATTATTATACTAATAGGAGTTAATAATTCTAAAAGCCTCATGACCTCTTTGGTCATCTTGGCTCAGCTTCAGCCTGGGTGATTTTTTTTTTTATTTTTTTTTTGTGTGAGTTGAGTTGGCAATAACCATTAAACATAAGAGGCCAAATCCTCAGCTGGTGTAACTCAGCCTGACCCCATTCTAGCCAGCTGAGCTTTGCCTGTGTGTACTAAGAGGTGAATCTAGCCAATGGAGTTCTATGATATTTTGCAGACTTGAAGAGAAGAAATGTAAACTTCCGACAGGATTTACTCTACCCTGGGATCTCAGACTGCTTTGTCCTACTTTTTGTCCTCTGCAGTGTCTTTTGAGCCACCCTTGGGTGTAAATGGGCTTCAGAACTGAGCTGAGCTATCTAGCATAATCATCTTAAGGAAACAAATAACTGCACACAGTGGCTGGTTTGTTGGTACTGAGAAATAGATGCAGTTTAGCTAATGTTAAGTGCCAGAGTCCTCCTCATGTGTCCTCCTATGAGCAAATCAGAGGACATACTTAACAACAGGAATGTAAAGACCACCTGTGCTCCACAATATAGTTATTTTAACTGCCACATATTGCTTGGTGATCAGGCATGTCCCTGATGAGAGGTTACTCCCAGTTTCTGCATGTCAGTGTACAGAGCAACAACTGGCTTAAACCTCTTCCTACCATCCAATGCACCACTCTACTGCATTTAAAGCAATGCATTCACTTTACTGCAGCTCTCCTGGTTAGTATGGCCTTGGGGGAAAGACTGCAGCAGAACTAAAAAGGTGCCTCCATTCCTGATTCCAGCAGCTGACCTCGTCTCTCTTGCTTTCAATTTCTGGACTGAAAACAACATCTTGGGCATTAGGTTTTCTGTTCTAAAAAAGAGGTTTGCACTGAAGTGCTCAGAGGTGGCTCTCAAACAGGGAGAGGTGTGGCATTATAAGCAAGAACCGTGCTTGGCACACTATTGCTCTCACTGCAGGAGATGTCGGGTTCTCTGTTTCACCATCTTCTCTATGCACATTCTGACATTTATATAGATATATTCAAATATATACGTACATACACATACTTCTATATATGTATACATACATAGAAGCAACACTGAAGAGCTTTTTGTTCAAAGCACAGACCTGAGAATATTAAATCTGTTCCAATGTCCTGGCAGCAGCTTGACCCCCATTGTGTTAAATATGCTAATATAAGATCAGAATCAGGCCCCATGCTTCTCCGAGAAAATCCTCAGTAAGAATATTGATATCAGCGCCTTGTGCTGGCACAACCTAATCAGCATTACCTCTTAGCATGAAGAATCAGGGCTCAAAATAGTCCACTCCAGTGTCTTTTGATTGCCAAGTGCTTCAAGAGAGAGGAACTGTGTGCAAAAGACTAATAAAACTAAAATCCACACTGCGTTTCCTTTTTTCACTGAGTTTTCCTGCATTCTGGATCTGCTAAGTACTGTTGCAGCAGTTTCCCAAGTGCGGCGCTCCTTACCTCTGCTGTGATTGACGGGCCCTAAGCGCTGCAACTTGGCACCGGACCTGGCTCCTCACCCAGGGGCCGAGGCTGCTGGAGCTGGGGAGGGGATGCAGTGCTGGGGGCAGGCAGAGGCGCAGTAAACAAGGGCACAGCTTGAGGCTCCCTGGGTTGAGGTTGAAGAAGAGCACAGAGGACACAGCACATATTAGGCCAGATTTCAGCAGCTACAAGTTAAATTGGAAAACGAAAGAGGAAA
Organism: Scopus umbretta; assembly: GCA_013400535.1. Classification (NCBI taxonomy): domain Eukaryota; kingdom Metazoa; phylum Chordata; class Aves; order Pelecaniformes; family Scopidae; genus Scopus; species Scopus umbretta. The sequence goes on along the minus strand of VZTL01042260.1, from coordinate 93,798 downwards.
AATTAAATGGTGTGGGTGTTACCGCTTTCGAATTGAGCAGCGCTGAAGCTGCATCTCTCACTCTCTCTCCCCTTTCTCTTGCTCTCTCTCTCTGTGGCCTGTACAAACAATTCAGTGTATGTGTATTTTTGGCACAAATCACAGTGTCCTGTGATTCTTGATTATAATTATAATAATGGGTTTCAGAAAGCCTGCAAGTGGTTCTGGGAATTGTAATAAGGGTTTAAGACAGACGTGTTGTTTATATGGTTAGTGTTTGTTGCATATTAAACCAAGTTTAGCAGAATAGCTGGTGTTGTAAGAAATTGCAAAATACACAATTAAATGCAGACTAGCAGAAAAACACCTCTCTTCCTTGAGAGACAGATACACTTATATTGTCATCTCCACTCTACAAGTAGGGATTAAAGCAGACGCAGATGGCTAGTTCTGTTGCAGTGGTATTCCATTGCATTTGCCTTGTCTGAATTTCCACTCCTACAATCTTCTCTTAATTTACCATGAGAAAAATATGTATTTGATCCTTTTTTCTTCATGTTCTACTCATCTCTCTTTATGATTATCCTTGCTTAAAGCATCCAGCCATGCAAAAGCTCCACTGAGTCATGCAGTTCCCATTAACCCAAAGTAGAATTATTCCCAATGATAGCATCTTTTTCCTGTGGGTTTTTTTTTTTTTTTAAGAGAGTCTTAATTTCTATTCAGTCACATGACCAGGTTTCCACTTTCTCCCTTGTGAAATTATTTTATAGTTTAATAGTTGTCTGTAAATTGTGGCCAAAAGCCCCCTGGGTCCACCTGTCTCAGAGCTGGTTCCAAGAACTGTTGATATATGTGACCTTGGAAAGGCCCTCTGATTGTAAGCATGGAGTCCACAGATGCTGGATGGGCATAGGGACCCTCAGAGATGATGCAAAGAAATAAGTGATTTTTGTAAAAACCTGTATGAATTTTCTTTTCTTTGTTCATGGTTATGACATAGAGTCAAACCCACAAAAGGGACTGCCAGAGTTGGCAGGAATTTTGCACCTAACTGAGCAGGAGGAACTGAGATTGTGCTCAGGCCCAAAGTGAGGTTTCTGCAGCCAAACCTGTCAGGCTGAGATAGGACTAAGGGTGGAACCAAGCACTGGCACTGGGGCTCAGTGGGGACTGTGCAATCAATGAGCTTACCCTGTGCTGACTCACTTCTGGTCCCCTCTAAGTTTCTGCATTCCTCAGAGCTGCAGCTTTTCTCAGTTTTGAAGGGGGACAGAGGGAAAAAATAAAGATAATAATAACTAAAACCCATGCATCTTCCTCCTGGCTGTGTTTTCCAAGGCTGCATCTCAATGCCTCCCCATCTTACAGCCAGCTGCTGTCAGATCCCTCTCAGAGAGAGCCAGCCACAGACACCACTGCCTTCCCAGCCACTGCAGACTGCATGTTGATCATGTTCCTCTCCTTTGTTAACAGAATTGCCTTCACCTTTACATAAATCAGATTTAGAGAACACATTGCGTCTCAGAAGCCCTGGGACACCTCGAGGCCTCTCAGTTCAATGGAGCTCATTATGGAAATCAGCTAAATGCTGAGCAGAGAGATAAGTGCTAACTGTTTACCAAACCCCTCCACCAGAGATATACAGCAAGAGCTAATGGGAGTTCATTTGCAGCCTTACTCAGTCATTCAACTCTCTTTATCTGCTCCTTTGACTAATCTACAGGGAGAGGTGCACAACTTTCCATGAAAGATCTTTCTGTGTAGCTCCTCTTGGACAGGCAGGGTGGGGAGAAGGGACAAGGAGGAGCTGAGGTTATGCCATGAGGAACCAAAACAAGCCAAAATCCAAATGCTTAGCTCCAAGCATTCTTGAAGGTTGCTGATATTCTCAGCTTTGTGGTCAAAGCCCAGCGTAACTAGAGATCATCGTGCCAAAGAGGAGGAAATCCTCCAATCTCCAGTGCTTGCAGAGAGTGTACACCTCTCCTGAGGATTACTGGCACAGCTGATAGAGAGTGAAAAGAAGGGCTTTCAGAAGGATTGTGGAGAGGAACAATGTAGCTCTGAGCTGTAAGGGGCACAGATAGCTGTTACCCAAGGTGACGGAGCATCAAGGCTAATATGAAAAGTGGATGTAAAATGCTCCCAGCTGTGGGAGTGAGGAATCCTTTTCTGGGAGCATTTTTCAGCCTGGTCCATCTAGAGCCAAGTACAGGCAGTCAGAAGGAAGATGTGGTTGAAGGTACTCCTGCAGATACCTCCTATGTGTGGATGAAGGTCCTCAGATCAGCAGCTGCTCTAGAAAGCCTGGGTGTACCTGTACAACACACATAAATCACAGCCAGCTCTAGAGCAGGTGGGGGGTTTTTTGCCAAAACATTTTTACTTAGGATTATGAAACTTTACAAGGTGGGGAATGGTTTTGACTTGTTCCTCAACTCCATATTTTTTAAGTTTTAGAGTTGTCAAAACATTTTGTTCTGACATTTTCTCTGAAAAATGCCAATTTTCCAGTTCAAGATGACTTTCCATTTTTAAATTAGAGCATAATTATTAAGGTCGTGATTTTAAAATAAACAAAGAGTTATGCTACCTTTTAACTATTTAATTAAGGAGGGGAGGGAGCTGTTCAAATACCAGAAGAAAACACTTTCAGTTTTTCAAAGTGAAATATTTCTTCAGATTATAGGTTTGGAAAAGGTTTCAAAGATGTCAGCTTCCTGTCTTAATTCAAGAGAGGAAAACATTTCAAGCTCTTCACAATATTTTTGAAAGAGGAAAGCCACTTTCAGCTCTAATAGACTCCTTTTATGGAACTAGCTCCATTCGGAGGTTCTCATTAACTACTGTCAATGGCTATAATTTTTGTCTGTCCAACATGAAGAAGTCAGAGGGAGTATGATATCTGTCCCTGACATACCACTTTCTATTAAAGGAGTGTAGTAAAGGTGCCTGTTTTTCCAAGAATAACCTCTCTCATTAGAATGCAAGCAGACTTTCGAAACTAAGATCATTTTTCTTCCTGTTGTCCCAAATTCCAATACTCTGCCCTTTTCAAATGATTTTCAAGAGAATAGTTCAGTACTAGGTTTGTTTAATTTTTTTTATATTTTTTTTTACATCTTGTAAGCTGAACTGCATTTCTCCCTCAGAAAACCAAAGCAGAGCTTTTAGCTGCCACTGCTAAGCCCAGAATTTTGAAATGGTATATAATTTAAAATTCAGGACAAATTCTCTCCTCTCTGCCTTAGTAATTTCATGCAAGTAGAGAGGGACAGAGAGTGGAAAGTAAGATACAGTTTTGCAGTATTGTATATGTTCTCTAGGTGGGTGGGCTGGATATCCTTGTGTTTTAAGGACAATTTTGTCTGTACATTCAGAAGTAGTTTTCTGTTCTAAGAGCTGCAAGAGTGATTTATAGACAACACACATAAGGACAGACACCATAACACCAAAATGCCACTACCTTTGAGATGGAACATGGCAGTTATTGACCAAAATACAGCAGTGCTTTGCAAGGGTGAACATGGGGATTACTGAGGAATCCTGAGTTTAATTTGAAATTGGAAGAGGATTTAAACAGGAAAAAACAAAGTTGCCTGCATCAAAACTTTATCAAGAGTCTAGACTACTGTTGCTAGTCCCTAGAAATGTTTGTAGGGATTCCTCGTGCTGAGCCCATGCTTAGCTGGTTCCGGCAGCAGGGACAGGAACTGATCTGGCTGAAAATTAGTCCATTGTAAAACTCCACGTGGTGTAGAAACACTTCACCATTCACCAACTGTTCTTTGCAAATGGTTCATACCCCGCCCCCCAATCATTTCTCCATCCATTTTTGTGCATTAGGTCCCTTATACATTGTTTAAGACATTACATGATTAACAGCCCCAGCAGCTGAGCTTTCCTGCATTATGTTACAGGAACAACCTGATTCATTTTTACTAGAAGTTCACTTGTATCATAAATGTCTTTTACTACTTTTAATATATCTTAAGTCAGTGGAACTTCTGCTAATTGTCTTTACTTATATCTGTTTTCCAGCACAAAGTAAATTTAGGAAGAAACTACTTGCTTAGTGGACCTTAAAGTAACTCCCCATCATTGATTTGTCAGATCTTTTACTTCCAAGGGAATTTGGTTGCTCAGATTTTAGCATTGTACACTTTGGGATCAGGAAGAATGCAGAATAAAGACTTGCAATCAGATATTTTGACTTCACCATTTCTACTGACCTGCTGAGCTCTGCAAAGCTTCCCTAGCAAAACATGCAACTAAATAATCTTCACCTAATAAGCTGGCATTGTTGCCAGATGCTTTGAAGCCTCCTCTCCCCTACCACCTTAGGGTTTGTACCCAAGGCTCATTCATCAAAGCTGCTCTTCCCATCCTGGGAGTTTACATCAGCATTAGCTGTACTATTAGCTAAAAACTCCAGCACAAATAAGGCTTGGGTCTAAACTTGCAATCAGTTGTTGAATTAAAAATAAGGAAATTTCTAGAGGATTCAAGTAGTCAGAATTGTTTTGCACTAGACAGTAGGGCCAATAGGACTAACTATAGATTTCTTTCAAGACTGATGGTCTAATTTCTGCAGGGATTCATGGTGACCTTTGGTGCATTTCATGATCTGGTCCTTCAGAAAGCACTACATTACATCTCGGTCATTGTACAAATAACATCTTGGGATTATAGCCTGCTGTTAATAAATGTGGTTAATCATCAATAAGATAGTTTCAGCTATTATACCCTGACGATGTAATTTTATACCTCGCCAATCCAGAGAAATCGGTTCCATTCCTTTTAGATTTGCAGGATAGATTTGGGGCCTTTCAAGGTTAATGTCACTAAATCATCTGCTAATTCTAAAGAATCATTTGAGTACCTGGAGAGAACATTCCCTTTTCATATTTCTAAGTTAGGTTTTAAATACTTGCTTGGCTTTATATAATCTGCTGGGTTTAAAAGGAAGATTGATACTGTTGGTACTGCACCAGAGCAAATATACAATGACCTTGATAAGTGTTCTGTTTTATGCATAAGTTGCATAGGATGCATTAACACCACTAAAGTCATCAGTCTCAGACAATTAGATCTTCCCTCATTAAACTCCATTTCACTACCAACTCAGTTGAAAAAAATAAAATAAAATTAGAAGTCAATGAATGGTCTTGTTTGTGGGGAGAAGGAATGTCTGTGCAGAAGCCCAGCTACCATAATTTTGTCTATGCTAGCTGAGTACAGGCAGCAGGCTAGCCATGCAGCCTGCAGCCCAGAGTGGCTTAGCTTGCCTTCCTCTTAACTTACCCTGTGCCTGTGTGTGGGCATGCTAAATGTCAGTGAGGGAGCAAGAGCTTGTTGAAGACACATGAGAAAGTCTGGGTTCGTAGATTCTCATCGTATAGAAATCAGACCAAAGTGGCATTCTCCCCCAACTCAATCAATTTCTAGTACATTCAGCAAGCAGATCTGGAGTGGGAAACCTCACAGGAGGATGGGTGAGGCTTGGTTTGGTTTACTTTGCACATCCTTTTTTGACCAGCNTGTGGTGCTTAGCTGCCAACTGGGATTAAACTACAACAACTTGCTGTAGCAGGACTAAAAAGTTAATTTTGCCTTGTCCTAGTTATGGCTATTAATTATCTATCAGTGTCAGACAGCTATAAATTTAAGGCACAATATACATAATAAGACATAATATATAGTAAGATAATCCTTCCTAAATTTTTTGGGAGGACATATGTTTATTCACACACCCGTGGTGGCAATGGATTAAAAACTTTGTAGTAATTAAAAAAAAAAAAAAAAAAAGACGTTTTAAATGAATAAAGTAAATAACTTACTATCAATTTTCTGGAAAGTTTCCCAGTTTTTAGAATGGCCCATAATGACTTTTGTTAGTTTTAATCTGCACATTAGAAGTATCAGTCTTCCAGGAAACCTGCTCATACCTTTCCACCAGGCATTGCAATGAGTAATAGGAATGAGAAAGCTTTTCTCTTCTAGTTCTTGCTGACTTCCTGGCTTAGAAGCATGGGGATTACTCCTATGATATTTTATTTGCAAAGTGTTGTAAATCTGATCTATTAAACTTATTTGCAAATTGTTTCACCAGCTCGATAAACAGGCTATATAATGGAGGAATAGGGAGGAGAAAATTGGCAAATAACAATATCAAAATACTATAACATCAACTGAATAAATTACCTGGCAAATGCTGTTTGACTAGTTCCAATGTGATTGTCACAGGCAGAGCCTAAATCTCATTCAGGCAGGAAGAACATATGGAGTGTGATTGCTGTCTATAGGGTTCCAGGTAGCTGCAGGATGCAGATCAGCCTGCAGAGGTAAAACCCAACTCTAGGCACCTTCTCCGAAGGAAATTCAGGCTCCTTTTTAGGGTATTGTGGGAATAAAATACCTGCTTGCAGAGCTGCTGTTATTAGTCACTGGTATTGCTCATACCGTGGTAGGTGCGATGCTGATGAAAAAACCAGTCGCCAGCATTTCCCTCGCTCTTCTCACTGAAGGATAGCAAGGAATGTAATTTGGTGGCTAAATGCAGTTCGTTTATCTGCTGCCTTTAGCCAGCAAATTTATCACACACATTAATATCGAAAGAGGTTAGAGTTCAGCAAACGAAACATTTGTTTTCTTGTGCTCGCTCTATAAATAAACTTTCACGGCAGTATTTTTACAAAGCGAGTGAGAGAAACAGACGCATTAAAGAGATAGCTCTGTGTGTGTGGTGGGGGAGGCTGTGTGCATGTTAAAATGCTCCCACAGAAGACCTCTGTGACTCTGACTGCATTACATCTTCTCTCTTTCCCCCCCCCCCCTTTTTTTTTTTTCTTTCTGTTGTCTCATAGTTATTAGTCAGCCAGACATTTTTTATCTCTTGGAAAGATACTTTAGCTCATATCCAATGTAATCATCTCAGGGGCTTCTACTTTAGTCCCCACAGGCCTGGAGAAATGACATCTCTTTTGCTGATTAACAAAACAATACAAAATGCTGAGAAAAATGGCTTTATTTGCAACCTTTCATTAACTCCTACTGTGCCTGTTTGATCTGGAAGTTTGTTTCCCCGTTTCAAGTCAAGCTACAATTTCTTTCTGTTCTTTGGCCCACATGATGCAGTTGTTTGAGTGAATCAATATTTTATCTGTGACCCTAACAGATAATAGTACAGCAGTCTGTGAGATAAAATAGTGCCAATGTCGCTATGCCCAGCCCTGCTGTCTGTTATTTCAGTGTGAGTCCTGTCACACCACTGCAGCACTACGGGCTTAAGTTAGACCTGAGTCTGAACCAAAAATGAACACAACCGTGTTGATTGTTTAAGAGCAAGCGAAAATCCCCAAAGGGCTGGTCTGAGATTTGTATGAACTCCACCCTGTCTGTGCCATCAGAGCAAAAGAAAGTCATGCTCAGAGCAACAAGATATAACGTCATGAATGACACAGAGGTGCAAACATCCATAATTCCACAGACTGAAAGTAATGTAGTGACATTGCACTTAAGCACAAGGAGATGAAATAGGTAAAAAAAAAAAATAAAAAAATATAAAGCACTGCCTGAAACCTATTTAGGCTTCCCATCCCCACTGCTAGTCAGCTCCTCCAACAGAAGAAGGATCTTAAGGAGGAGACACTTTTTAGGGGAGAAAGTGGAGAAAGCAGGTGTCTAAATGACAACACACAGAAAGGCAGACTATCTCATAGCCCCTAGGATTTACTCTTCTGTCCTGAGCGTGTCCAATAGGGAAAACTTTGGTGCCAAGATCCCAAAACCACCAGCAAGGATGAAGAGGATTTTGAGAATACCAAACACAGAGCAGTTGAGCTGTCTTGCTTGTTTTCCCTCTTTTTGTGCTTTTGACACAAGGCAAATGATGACCCAAACATGCTGGAATTATCTCCTCCCTCCCCCAAGAGATTTCTTTATTTCATTAAGAGTTTAGTTTTAACTAAATTTAGCTGTGATGAGAGACAGAGGGCTGATGGCCCCAGTCAGTGGAGTTCTATGGTTCTTCATGAAAGCCAGTCAAAGGTTTGCAAGATTTGCTTCCCTCAGTGCCACCCTCCAACAATATCCAGCCTTTGATCAGAGTTGTCACTTAGGGATCTCTTGCAATAAGCTACCTTTTTGCATCCCACCTGAATGGAGCTTTTACAGAGGCACATGGGAATGGGATGTCTTTGCTAAATTTCCCACCAGGCACTTCAGCACCTTGAAGAACTGCCTTGTTGACGCAAAATGAAGCCCACGATGACATTTGTCAGTCACAGTGTCCAGAAACTTTTCATTCTATAAAATTATATCCCTTCTTCTTATTATTTTAGTTTTTGAGAAAAGCAGATATCAAAATATCCAACTTTCTTATAGGACAGAAAATCTATTTTCTCTTCAAAGTACTCTGGACTCCTGAGTATCCATCACATGTCAGAGTCCTTCACTCACGACTAAAGATGGCAAATATACCAAAAGAGATTTGGTAACACGCAGGTCAATTGAGATCATGTATTTCTTTTAAAAAAGTTCATAAGCTCTTGCATGTACCTTCTCAGAGTAGGCAGGTGGGTTGTTTTTAGAACAGTCTGTGCCTTTAGCAACCCTTGCAATTAAACTATCTTCAACATCAACTCAGTCTCCTCTATTGCAATCGCCTCTTTCCAGCAGTGGTTTTGCATATATCTGCATACCTATGTCCCACTCTGCACCATTGGAATGGGCACAACACTTCTTCACTGGCACAGGGGTACTGTATTCAGTAACATCTACATCTCTTTGGATACTGTGCTCAGCCAAATACATGGATGGACTAATCATATCCTACTCGGGAATGGCAAGATTTTCACTCATGTACAGGCTTTCAAAAACCTTCACCCAAATTTTCAGGATTTTCCAGCAATTTCATGTCAAGACTGATTTTCCCAAGAGGCTAAACCACAAAATTTAATGAAGGGAGTTTGTGATGGTTGTTCACAGAAGTATTTGTCAATTATTTTTTACAGCGTATGACAGGAGTCATCCCCTAAGAAGACAGCCTAGCCTTAAACTTAGAGGTGAAAATCTTAACAGGCTCAAAATATAGCTTATTTTCTGTGTGGTGATAATGCTCTGGAGTCCCAGTAATGGACAAAGACCTTATTGTACTAAGAAAAAAAAACACAGAGGTGTGCTGTAAAGTGTGGTCTAAAAGGCACTACCTCTGCTCTCCTGACTACCTTAGATGCTATTCTGGCTTCCCAAGGAGCAGGGCCAGTGGTTTCACAATTACCGAGTAGTTGGGCATGGCAGCGCGCTGTCTCATCCACAGCAGGGAGCAAGCTATAAATAATGTCTCTAATTCTCAAACTCTCCTCCCCTTAGGAGATCTTTTTTCTCTAAATACTCCCTCGTTTTGGAACTTCTGCTGAAAACTCTGTCAGCAGGGGTCAAGACTTAAAATTTTATTACTAGGTTTAGCAGAAGAAAGGGTAAATATTTATTTCTAGCTCTTTAACAGTGATAGAAAAGTAATGAGAGTGACAGTAGAATCCATTGGTACCTTTATTATCAACATATGGCTTAAAAGGGGAAAAATGGCTCAAGAAAGCAGTGCAGCAGATCACCACCCAGCCTTCATGTTGGGCTGAAAGTCAATTTTTTTAAAACTGTCACCACAACAAAACTTGCAGAGCTTCATATGGAAAAAGATTCATCCATTAAGCAAGATTAAAATGTCTTGCATGTCTCCTCACAACTTTATGAGCTCACCAGTGTACGTTAACAAAAAAATACAACGTGGAAATGAAAAGTTCAGTGCTATTGAAATATATCCTAAAAGTAGAAGTGAAAATTCCCTCAGACCTTTTCAGGAGGACTTGTTTTGACATGTTGTTGTCAAAATCATGGAGCAAACTGATACATAGGAGTGTTGTTGAAAGGAACCTCAGTGCTGAAAATGACAAGGAAGTTTTAGTAGGTATTATGAATTAGAGTACAGAAATTGGGCTCCAGTCCCCACCAAGCAGCTCTATGAACTTGAAGATCTTCCTTTCTATTTTTGATGGTCTCTGAAAAGTTAAGGCTGGAGCAAGGACTTTCTTTTTCATGTGTCTAATCAAAGCCTACCTACTGCAGTGGCAATTCAGTCTTAATTAGAACATTTAGCTGTAAATCATATAACCATAATATTATATGGGTAGTCAAAAACAGTCTTTAAAGACATGTTCAAATCTGTGGTGGTCAAGAAGGAATATTTTCTCTGGTTCATTCTTTAAATCACCATCTTATTTCTGGTGAATCATGCCTCTGCACCTTCTGCTCTATAAATAGTCCTTTTTCTTCATGGAATTCAGTTCTTATCTTTCCAAATCATGCCATTATCCGAGATGCCAGTTTAAGACTATTAATGTGATATATCTGCCTACTGGTACCTGGACTGCAATCATTAGTCATCTGAACAAGCCACTAAAAAAACATTAGGTTGAAGAGGACCAGCCTGATGCCACCACCCTCACTGTCCACATCCTGGACATGCCTGTCATCACATCTTGGTCTCACGCAGAAAAATATTGCCCTCCACAACTGCTAATGCAGGAGTTTGATTTTAAATACTCTAAACTGTACGCTTAACCATACATAACTCAAAGTCTGATGTAGCTTCTGTTAGCAGCTAAGATTGCCCATGATAGAGACTTTGTAAAAGCTGCAGAAAGCTTCTGCATCCTTTAATGGTGGATTTCTCTTTGGATCATCAGTGTGGACAGGCCCATACAAATAATGAATCATTAATTAAACGGCTCAGTAAATAAAAAATGGACTTATCAAGGACACAACAACCACTGTTGTAAGCCAGACCCTCTAGTACAAGGAAAAATTGGCACTAATGTGCCACATGCTTCATTTGTTTCTTCATTTACAGAGGGAGCCATAAGCTTTAAAAAGGAATGACATTTATATCAAGAAAAGAAAAAGCAAAACAAATGTAAAGTCTCCTAAGGAACACAACAAATAATATTGCCAACCTTGAGCAGTCAAAAATGGAAACTCCGTCATCTAAGAATCCTGGGGTAAAAAATCATGGGCATGGTTTTTGTGCTAACTTGGTGGAATTTTTATTTTAAAATAACAATATACATTTTTTTTTTCTGGATTTTGAGACTGTACAGGGTACTCATTTTATATAAACAGGCTGTCTTTCACAGCTAGAAGGCTAAATAAGTTCCTTTTTCCCTTTTCCTTTTTTTCCTCTTTCCTTTTTCCTGAAGCTGGAGCTCTAAGGAAAATCCCAAAAGCTGCAGAACTCATTGCAAAATTGCAAAAACACATGTCCTGGCATATGTCACATTAGTTCTCTTGCACAAGACAGTAGCTGCCTCTGAGGACATCAGACTTGAGAAATGCAAAGGCAATGTAAAGCGAAAAACATCACAGTCCTGCCATCACTCCAGGCCCTGCAGTCGTCCTGCGGAGACATGGACAGCAGCTCGCTCTCTACACGGATCTCCTCTCTGTTCCTGCCAATTCATATGAACCATGGTCCGGGATGGACCATGTTGCGGCAAGGAGGGAGGGAGCCGTCCTAAAATAGGAAGCATTGCTTGCAAAACAGCAGTGTTTTGTGCCACCAGATAGGATGAAGAGACAAGCACTAATCCTGCCTCTTTCCAGTCGTAGAGTGCTGTACAGGCTGTGGAGGCTCTTTGGGACATTGCGCTTGCTATCCATGGCCAGACCCCGAGCAGGAGGGAGGGCTGCACCACCCACGGGTGTCCCAGGGCTGGATGTCTGAGTCGCCAGATGATGGGCCCGCAGCTGCCTCCTCTGAACTGTGTGTCCTCACAGTCTCATTTCCGAAGGGTGTTATTTCACTGCTGCCTCCCAGATAATGTAACTGAATCATTCAATTGAGCATAAAATAGAAATTTGGCTTCTTATCTGCTGGGAAACCAGCTTTACTATTTTCTTTCTGCAAAATACATTTTTCACTATCTTATCTTCTAATAAACAATCCCAGCTCTGCAGGCTTCAGAAATGTTCTGAACACATTTAAGAGACATTTTTCCCCCTCCTCTCGCTCCCTCTCTTTCCCTCCCCCCTTATCCTCCCTTCCCACCCTTTAAAAGGCCTGTTTTAAAGGCATATTTTTAAAACGGATCCAATTTGTATTCCATCTTCCTTTGGTGAAGGTATATATTTTTCATAAGCCTGTCCTCTGCTTTTGAGGCCTCTCTCCCTTGGTTTAATTTTCCTACCCATCTCCCTTTCTTCCCCTGTGCAGAACTGAAACATCAACTCCCCCCACACCCCTGATGCTTTCTCTTGTTTTAAGAAAAAAGCAATTCAGTCTTAAAAACTACCCTCCCCTCCCCTGGACCTGCCACACAGCACTTGCCTAAAGGAAACTAAACGTGTCAGTGAAAGGTCAGCTATGAATTTTTAAAGCTTTCTATCTCACTCAGGCTGACATCAAAAGCATTAGCTGCAGCACTAAATCAGGGAGGGAGGGGGAATTAGAATATGCAACAAGTCCTGCCATAGAATGCGACATGGCAGAGGATATTCAGAGGCCCCTCTCAGGATGGCAGAAGGAGCTGCGCCAAAATTCAGTGGCAAGGCACTGATTTCTTGCTTGTCTGCCCTCCTTCTCGGGCAATTGCACCAGCTAGCTGCCTCTTGCAAGGGATCAGTGAAAAACAGGACATGGAATGAAAATTTGAGATGCATCATGCATTTGTGTCATTGCTGCAAATCAAAAGCTTATCTGGGACATGCTTTCATGATCCTCCTTTATATGTGACTCTACAGTCTTCTCCTCAGATCCCCCAGCTATCTTCTAAGGGATTCTCCCCCCCGAGTTAAAGCCCTTCTGTCTCCAAAAAAGGCAGAGTTTTTCTTTCTATACCAAATTAAGAAGGGCAGTGGAAGAAAAATCAGTGTAATTCCTGCAAAGATAAGCAATTCATAGGAGAGCTAAAGCCACCATGTCCCAACAGCTCTATCTTGCAGTGCACCTGGTTTGTTGGAGGTGCACTGTCACACTCACTCTCTGGACCTTCATTGGCAGTCACCTCTGGGGCTCTACTTCTTTCACATTGCCTTTGCATTTTCTCGTGCTAGGCAGATAGTCATATCTCTAGGCATATTTGTTTTGAAAATAAGATACCTAGAAATGGTGTAGAAGGGATCCAAAGCAACAGCTACATTGCAGAAATTTGTCATTTTGTTGCTTCTTCACAGGCTTGTGTCGAATCCTCATGGTTTGTGTCTCTTTTCCATAAACAATGAGCTGCATCCCAAGGTTAGAGTGTACAGTATCACCTGCAACAACAGAACATGGGCACAGTTCAAGAGGTGATTTATTATTCATTGATCATTTAACAATTTGGCAGCTGAAAGCAGAACTTATCCCATCAGGACTCCTATGTGCAAAGCAGCCATTCATATGGCAGGGATATGTTTTAGTGGGAACAAAGGATGTTCCCACTGAAAGAAAAAGTCAAGTTAAAAAAACTCTGGCACATGAAGCCTGCCTTGGCCTCTCTGCAAATCATTAAATTGGAGTGCATGGATGTTCAGGAACATCATCTGGAAAGCCTGGCACTAAAATGCATGTAATATCTGGTCTGAAAGCCTTCCTTCCCCGTGCTGGGACTAGCTGATGTGGCTTATGGTTTTCCATTAGACACTGCCAGCTTGGGGTAAACTCCCAGCTGATTCTACTGAGCTTAATAAGAACTGTCACCCAACTGCAATGGGACAAATTCTGAACCTTCAGCAATGCATCTTTGACACCTTTCCACCATTTCATCCTCTGTCCCTTTTCAATCCCTCTACCATACTTGACTGGCTCTTTTCAGACTATGTCTTGCTTCCTTTAGAGGAGGATGCAATGATTAGGAATGGAATACTTCTCCTTTTAAAACAATATAAATTCATAAAAATTTAAAATATTTTGTGAAAATGTGTTTATTTTTAATATAATACATATTTCTTATTGTTCTCCAATGTGTGAACACATTTAGTTTCAGCTTTTTATTTCATGTCAGCCTTTATATCACAGAGAATACTATATCATAGAGAATATTAATTATGGCATGCTTATATCTAGCATTTCTAAAATCACAAATATATTTCATGTTGCATTATGAAGTTTTAAAATTATTTAATTATGTCCTTGTTTCTGAAACAACTTGGGGGGACAACCACATGTGTAACATTTCCATTTTCTTTAAAAATGCCAACATATTGACTTTTTTTCCATTCTGGATGGAAACAAATTCCAGTGTGTCACAGTTGAACAGAAATTCTGTTTTCCAAACAGCTTCAGTTTCCATCTGTCCATAGTGAATCACTGTCCATCCATCCACACAATCTTTCAGCCTTATTCTTCATCCAGCTTTTTCTCTGTGTTTACATCTCTCCATCTGGCTACCCGTATGCTCCTTGATATCTCCATTTACCCTTCCATGGATCTAATTTTCTACCAGCATAACATCCACCAAAGACCAGTCATGTAGTTTTCTGAGCTCAGAAATGAAGTGGCAGAGATAAATGTCTGATGAAAATGTTTGCATTTTTCACTGAAGAATGACAGGACTGATGAAGAAAAAGTAGATCCTGAACCTCAGGAATGCCTGATATTTGTTTAATGTGTTTAAGGAGTGGGACAAGGCATTTAAGAAGGAAGAAGTATGTGGGCATCTCTCCATACCCACTAGAAGTACCACAGTCTTTCCTGATACTGAGAGATCATATCTGTTCATCCCCTTGTTTCTTCTGGCTTTTACAGTACTTTGGCAGGAGGCCTAGCTTTTCCTAGCTGAAGATGGCCATAAAGCCATTAGAGTACCCCATGTTGTTCCATATTTAAAATCCACATCAGATCATTGTAATGGTCCATAAAGCTTCCATAAACCTGTGTAATGAGCTGTAGCAAGAGACACGGTGTCTTGTTCCTGCATGGCATAAGGCCAGCCCCTGAAAAAGCTGCCAGTATGGTATACGTGTCCTATGCACCTTTTTGAGGGTTGCCCCCAGGCACCCACTCAGGTGACATGCCCAGTTGCTGAGATGCTCTGTCATGTATTTCTTTTATTGCTGGAAATGTAACCCAAATCTCTTGCTCATACACCTGTCTGCAAAGCAAGAACTTGACTTGAAGACAGTGGTGGACTATGAGATCCAGTGAGTCTTTGAGTCATCCCCCAAAAAGGCAAGAAATATTTCCTACCACCTCTCACCCACTTCAGAGTTATACATAAATCCTTGATACATGGTTCAGACCTTTTGCTGAACTTTCAGATCATCCCCTATCCCCATCCATATTACAGCTACTGTGCAGCACTTCCATTTTTCTTTTGACTGGATGAAAACTTACAATTCATTGCCTTGAGATGTATTTCATTGCACAATACTCTATTGCCCTGTTCTTGTTTAGAGACATGTTCGCTAATGTGAATAAAAGGACCAGGATAATCAAAGATCCTAGTGGATTTAGGAATTTGAATCTCAGTGAGATAATATCTAACTGCATTAAACTTCTGCCAATAATCTAATCAAGAATAACACCCAATTAAACCTTTACAGAGAAGAAAATTCTTATAAGAAATAAATATTTTTTTTTTTCTGAATTCCACTTATTTTTGCCTCTTTTTCTTTGCATTTTCATGTTTTAGAGGCTGAAATATTGAGGGTCATTCTAGTTCTTGTTCACTTGCTAAAGATCTCTATTGACACAGCAACATTTTTTATTTACTTAATAGTGACAAAGTCATGTTTGTATTTGTCAGCTAACCAAATTATATTTAAGAAAAAATATTATCTTAAATCTTAAAACAGGGAAAATTAGGGGGAAAATGACAAGTGCTTAGAAAGCAAAAAGTATCTGTAACATATATTAATGTACAAACCTGCACAAAAGGGCAAAGAACATACTATAATACATAAATCAGACAACAAGCTGAGTGACAAATGAGTTGTTCTTTTCATTAGATTGAGTATTGGTGAGATTTGAGCTGGAGCACTATGTTCAGGTTTGGCATGGCATTTAGGGGAAAGGTGGACAAAGTAGAGAGGATCCAGAGCAATGAGAATGATCAAAAATCAAAGGGGAAAGATAGAAGGACTTGGGGTTGCTTAGCAGGAAAGGTAAAGGAAGAATCAGGAGGTGACCTCCTTCCAAAGAACAGAACGTTCAAAGAGGAAGATATGGGGCAAGAAATACTGGCTTAAATTGCAGCAGAGATAGTTATGTTAAGTTTAGGAAAACATTTTTCTCATTCCTGGAAATGAAGCAGTGGAACAGGTTGCTTGAGGATGGTATTGATCCCCACCACAGGAAGTATTTCAGAACAAGGTTAAACCAAAGTCTGGAATGGGAATAGTCTAGCTAATCCTGCACTATGTTAGGGAGCAGAACAGGTAACCTCTTGAGATCTCTTCTGTCCATGCTTTCTGGAGGTCTGTGACCTACAGGTACTTTAATGTGGTCCCTGTGTGCCTTGTCAGGGGTACCTGACATGCCAATTGCTTCGTGTTGGACTAGATGTTCTCAGAGGTCTTTTCCAACCTTAATGATTCTGATTCTATGTGTTCACATCTTCAACTCTACCCAAACTTCATTTCAGTTGTGACTGAAGCAGGATTGCTGGATACTCTCCTGAAAGGCTTGTAAAGCTCTGGTAAACACAGGGCATGTTGGGTATCCCATTTGGCTCTGACACTTTTTAAAAATCTAGTTATTATTGAAAGTTACTGTGCCAGCAGTTGTATTATTAATACTATTATTTATTATTTATGAAGTGCCAAGTGTGTGCTAGATGCTTATATGATTATACACTGAGTTACGCTGGAGTTGCACAGTCTACTGAATTACGATGTAATGTTATTACCTGCAGCCTTTGCATGAGAATGATATTTTTCATTTACTGTAGCTGGCTCTTTCATCATGTGATGGTCTGAACAGGGTCTGTGAATTATAAGTCATTAATGTACTAGACCTGACACCAAAAGGAGGCAGTGAAGGAAATGGTAACCCCATTTTACAGACGGTGGCTAATCCTGGGGCTTCGAGGAAGCTAAACTTGCTGGTGTCACACAAAAAAAGCACAGAAGCTCTCAACCCATTGTAAGCTGCTGGTTATTTTTACTGGCTTGAATGAGACAATTGTTGTGCTAGGAAATGGAAAGTCTTCATTCCCTTGTAGACTCAGATGACACGTCTTAGCTGGGATCGTGTAGCAATGACTTCCATACACTTGTTATGTATTACATCCAAATGTATTGCCTTTCACATCCATGCTCTTTCTGCCACCATTCAAGGCAAAGACAGACTGTTCTTCTATGAGACAGAAGAATATGTATTCTTAGATTTTCTGTATTCCTGTTCCTCACACTGTTGTTCTAATGGGACAAAATTTTCAAATCTTTTGATCTCTCTTTACACAATATTTATTCATGCTTTACACAATGTTAATTCATAGTAAAATTTCTGAAACTTTGGAGGTATACCATTGACTTCCCTGCAAAGACAGTCAGGTGGAATAAACAAGATTTTTAAACTATCAGCAGTCAGAGAGGCATCTTTATCCATTTAAAAACATGAATCATATTTTTTTAATCATAATCTGATCCATTCTCATATCCACAATATAGGAGTAGGACATTATTGTGTCCATACCTCCAACTGCAGTTTTAATCAGAAGAGAGACTGTTCTCTGGTTTAATGAAGTAAATGAGACCTCTGGTAATATTGTCTGTGTAATTGACATAGTTCTCTGGGAAACATTACACTTTATAATGAAAATACTGTATATAATTAGGACCTAATAGGAAGAAAATAGTAATTAGGCAGAATTAACTGAACAGAAGTAATCAAGCAAATAAAGGTTATTCTCTGGAGACGACCCTTCGGGGTTCAAATGTGTACATCCTATGGTTGTAAAGAAGTCACAGTAATTAACAAGAGTCTTTTCATTGTGTGAAAATAGCCTAACATTGGTGATTGGAATGACCCTTGCAAATCAGAATGTGTTATTACAATCCTGTGTTTTCACAGGCATTGTGGGAAGGAGGTTGTATCCTACATTGTATGTGCTTGCACAATGGCTTTAGCAGATGTTATGAAGGTATCATATCACCTTTAATTCTGTTCTTGCATCAGCCTTTGTGGATCCTTGTTGCTTTTCACTTTCTGCTCTTGCTCATCAAAGTTTCCAGAGCAGCTTGCTGTACATGAATTTCACAGTAACAC
The DNA here is from genome assembly GCA_013400535.1 of Scopus umbretta. Classification (NCBI taxonomy): domain Eukaryota; kingdom Metazoa; phylum Chordata; class Aves; order Pelecaniformes; family Scopidae; genus Scopus; species Scopus umbretta. The sequence goes on along the minus strand of VZTL01042260.1, from coordinate 75,575 downwards.
TAATCCACAATAAGATTTCACAGTAATAGGCAGCTTACACAAAGGTCCAGGAGTGGTTCTTCCCCTGGAATTACCAGAGTAAGTCTAGCCAATTGGTTAATATAGGTCTGAGCCCATTCTCACCCACATAGGAAACCTCCAAGCCTGTCCTATGAAACTCTTTAGCCCCAGTTCTGGCACATGGTTGTGGGGAGACCATGAGTGTTCCTGCAGTTTTAGGAGCATCTCAGCTTCTCATCCATGTAATCTAGGCAAGGGAGACAGCACAGGACCATGCCTGTTCCAGCTCAATGCATGCAAAGTTATCCTGAGAGCAGCCCCAGAGTAGACACTTCAATTCCATTCTAAAACTGGCAAGGTAGGCAGCAAGGACACAGGCCATGGTCCTGAGCCCATTTCTCTTCTAACCATGTAGACAAAAACCAAAGAGTATTCAGTTTTGTCCAATGGTAAGGAATTCAGAAGTATAAAGCTTCTTGATCTTTGAGACATTTCCATTAAAGAAAACAGATAGCCACCAGTCCAGTACAGTACAACCAGATACCAGTATGACATAGGATGTTACCATACTGCAGTGGAGTCCTGGTTTCAGCTGGG
>VZTL01042260.1:0-74949 GCA_013400535.1 Scopus umbretta | reverse complement strand
TTTTTTTCCCTAATTCTCTCCCGCTACTCCAGGACCAAGAAGCTTGTCCAGACACTGCCACATGAACACATTCCACTTCCTCTGTGAGTGCAGTATGGGTTTTGTTGCAGGTGACAGTTTCTCAAGAATTCCTTCAGAGTTGTCTTCAGAGGTTGATAGCAATGGTCAGACAAAGGGAGACAGCAGAAACCATGCAGGGACCAAAGGGGAGATGATGTTTTTCTTTCTTCTTCCCACCCCCTTCTCTCTACTTGAGTCAAACAGGGACAAAGGAGAAACATCTGCTTTGTAGGTGAGCACAGAGTGCTGAAGGCAAAACCACTGAAGACCAGAGATATGTCAGAAGAGAGCTCAGAGAAGTGCATAATATGGAAGAGGATGAATCCAACACTTCTCTTAAGCAGAAATCATAACTAGACAGAACAGATGAGCGTAGGACTTGCTTTAAGCCAGTTCCTATTGCTTAACAATGCTTCTTCCATTCCTATCTATTTTTCTACTTTATTTATCTATGCATTGATCTTTCAAGTAAAGATTTACTGAAACTATCAACATAGCACTTAGCATAAATTAAGAACAAGAATGGCTTCATGGATTTTTTGTTTTTATTCACATAGATCAAAAGTGAAGTTCTCACACAGCTCCCAACTTGGATGAGATTTTCTTAAATTACACAATTAATGAATTTGCTCCTTCGGCCACTAGCACATGTGGCACCAACCACAAACTTTTCTTGCCTCAAGAATTCTTATTAGATTGGGAACCATTTCTCATCCTTATCCCTTCACAAAACATCAGGTGTTGTCCCTTGGCAGGGTAAGTAAAGCATGTTTCTTTAATGTGATATGCAGTGTACCATTTCATCACTGATCTTTCAAGTTATCTCATTGGAGCTTAATTCCCCATTTATGCAGATGTAGATGCACTGATTTCAGTGGAAAAAGCACTGCTCTGAGTCAGAGGAGTTCAGCCCATTATCCTAGTATTCAAGTCCATCAATTGTACCTGGCTAAAGCAGACCTTCTGGAAAGGAATCCAGTACTGACCTGAAGACTTTGGGATGCAGAATCCAGCACAAAACACAAACAAAAGCAACAATTGTACAGAGGAGTTTATGAAGCCTCATTTTCTCTGTCCTGGTGTCTGCTTCTCTAATGTCAGATAAGCTCCAAACTCATTCTACAGCTGTCCTCCAAGGGCATTTCCAGATTTCATTCTACCCAATTGCCCAATTTGAGGAAATTTATAAGAACTTAATGTCTTTATAATTCCGGGAACTGTCTTGGATTAGGTGGGAGTGGGATATGGACTCACAGGTTATTCCAGGGAGGACAAACACATGCACAAGAATGATTGCCCAGAAAACTATCAAACCAAACAAGCTTTTTGGTTTTTTTTTTTCTTCTTTTAAAGACGTTTGACAAAAGGAAAAAACAGTGGGAGGGGGGAACCTATGGAGTAAGAAATAGGTTTATGAAATCATTTAATTTAAACTCAGATTAAATTTTACATTGTATTTGTAGGACACTTAATTCTTGAAAGAAACATCTTTCTTGTCTTTTAACATGTTGATAAACCCATAGAAGAAAAAACCACTTTAGACCATTGAGGTGTTATGTTTTGAGCATGTCTCAAAGATTGCTTTCTCTTTCCTTCAGAACATTTCTGTCCACTTCTTCTTTTCCTTTTTGTTTTTTTTTTTAACAGAACTATTCACTCAACCCAGTGGAACTTTGTTGCTGTTTTCAGCCCAGATGTGAAAGCCCATTTTTCCAACAAAACTACCACTTCTTTAAAACTTTAGATCAACCCCTAAAAAAAATAATACTAGGCCTCACCCCTTTGTCATATCTTTGAGACTGATACGTAAAAAATATCCCATGGCAGTTAAGAATTAATGTTATTATTGTTCTCTATTATCATGGGAAAAGTATGATCCAGACAAGTATCTAATAGCCACTTGTGAACACCAAAAGTAAGATGAAAAACCTCAGCAAGTTCAAAGTTTGTAGTCCAATTATGTTCTGTCTTGCGGGTGCTCTATAGGGGGTGAAAGTAATGTCCCTCAAACCACTCCATATCATTGCAATATCTAACAAATCCTTTGGCACTCCAGCAAGAAGTTCAAAGAAAAAGCATCATCAGCTCGAATAATTACTGCCTATATTAAGTGGTTTAATATTGCAGATGGATGTAAAAGGCAAAGGACAATGGCTCAAACACAAAAAGCCTAGCAAAGTACAACCTGGGGAAGGCCACAGATATCCAACATGTTGTCCTTTTCCCTGTTCTGTTCTCTGCAATATTAAACCACTTAATCTGTAATTGCCCAAGCTTATGATACCTTTGCTTTGAACTCTCTGTAAGAGTATCATAGGATTTGTCAGATGTTTCTAAAACAAAGTCTACCAGGAGGCTGTAAGGTCTCTTAGTAGCTATGACAATGGTTTAATGGAATATAATTTCCAGTAAAGGGAACTAATTTAATATTTTCACATATCATGTAAGCAAGGCACCAGCTGAGAGAAAGGAATGAACATTATAGCAAGAGGCAATCAGGACAAACAGTGCTGTAAAATCATACCTCACCGATGTGCACTAAACTTACTGCAGGAACTTGGCTTAGATATGAATTGCTTTTTCCTCTCAGTGAGGATGGCTCAGTTTGATGAAAAGGCACACCAGTCTCGGAGCCTGGTACAGTTGGGTTTCAAACCAGCCATGTCAGTGATCTCCCAGATGACAGAAAATCACTTCTTCTGCTCCGTGTTCCCTTTGTATTGTTTGTCTTTTCTTTCAAGGCTGAAAACTCTTTTCTACTGTGGACACTCTCTTACATTGCAGAGTGGCTGTGATAAAGACATCCTTGAAATGGTCCTTCAATACACAGAGTAAACATGCAGGAAAGGGAGATATGGGCTGTCTGAGATTCCCTAGGCATGATCAAGTCTCGCAATTCTTCCTTAGCACAGAGTGAGCAGAATCCTGAGGTATGGTCCTCTTGTAGATATTCCTTCTATTTTCCTTCTGTTCCTGTTCAGAACTCTTTGACCGTGGTGTGCTTCTGCCAGGCAGCTCTTAGCCTCCTCCCTATCAGCGAATGCATCCCCCTCCCTGTGCATAGTAGATTCTGGATAGTCTGAAACAAAATCACCGAAAATATTTAGCAATTGTCCAGCAAAAGAGGATGGATGATGGAGATACTTATTATCATCAGTTCCTATGCACTTGTGAGCACATGCTTGTAGGGTGCTCATGTAAACTTACGCAGGAAGCAGATATGATGAAAGTGTTTTTTCCAGTAAGAAAATGTGTCACAAGAAGAGGTTTATTGGTGATGTGTCTTGTGGTTTGGGTTTCCTGTGTTCAGGCAGTAACAGTTTTGCCACCAAAAGAAAAAACTTGTTATTCCCCTGTTATTTTTCCCTATTTATTCCTCAGTTGTGGTGGCATATGTTGCCTCTTCTTGTGTGAAATGCTTTCTACTCTCAGATCGTTTCTCTGAAAAGGAAATCTTCCCTGTGGCATCTCTCAGGAGCATTTGCAAAAGTTCACATGGTTTCAGAAGTCTGGAGTGCAGAAGTGTTTAGGATGATTTGGCTGCCCAACTAAATAATTACTTTTCAGCATTCTACAGATGTCACATTCCTGTTCTTTGAAGGAAATACGCTGAATTATTGAAATAAGATGGAGTCGGGATTATGAGAGGAAGTAAATTTATGATTAAAGCATTAGCCTTGAATTTAGGAGATATACATTCAGTTTCTGACTCTGCCACAGATTTTCTGAGAAGACTTAGGCTTATCACAAAAGCTAAGATCCATTTTTGTCTAACATAAGCTACGCAAAATTTTTAGAATAAGTAAGTCACCTAGGTTCCTGCTACAGTCAGTGGAGTGCAAAAAAGCTCTCCAAAGAGAGCTTCACCCCACCCTATGATACATGACTAAGATAGGTGAAATGATTCACACTCTGGAGGTGTTTCTTTGCTTAATGCTAACAGGAATCTAAATGACAAAGTTGGCCTAGATACCTTTTAGATGGCTAAAATTAGGTGAGATTTCTTCCACCCTTTGTCTCACTCTGTGCCTCAGTTTCCCACATGTGTAGAGCTGATGGCAATGCTTCCTTCATCTGTCTTTTTGAATTTACTGGATTCTAAACATTTTTCTTAAAGAAACAGCAAAATATAACCTGACTTCAGCTGAGTCTTAGTAATACAGTTCTATAAATAACTCAAATACTTGTTTGGGATTCCAGAAACTACAGCATCTGAACTCCACAAACATAGCATAAAACCAAGAAGTGGCTAGAGAAACAGGGTTTACTTGATTAAAAAAGTTTAGAGAAATGAGTGGGAAATTATCTGGCTACGTTCATTAAACCTCTGAAGTATCTCAGGAAAGTTGGATGAAATTAGAAGAAATTATTAAAATGTAACTACAGATATAACTTTATGACAGTAAATATATGACAGTAACTCATAACTAGAGCAGGTTGAAAAATGTTCTGCTGGAATATTTTTTTCTGACAAAAAATGGCATTTTATTGAAATCAAACTATCCTGAGGAACATGTCAATTTAAGTCTTTTTTTTTTTTCCCCCTAAAAAATAGAACTGAAATGAAATGTTCCCAATAAGGTTCAACTTTATCAGAACAGAATGTTTCAAATTTTTGGAGGTTGAAATGACTCCATTAAAAATATTTTATGCAGATCGGTAATGCTTAAAATATCAAAACTGGAAGAAAGTACTTGGTATTGATCAAAAATAGTGCACTGAATAACCACAAATTATGTTTTTTAGAAGACTTGGAAGAATTTCCTTTCTACCTCTTAAAAAAAAAAAAAAAAACAAAACCACCCAAAATCTGAAAGGGTAGAACTCAAATAGTATTCAATATTGCTTCTGCTCCGCTGCATGAAGCATTTAACTGGAAGCAAATATGTCTTCATTTTTATATGTCACCCACTGTTTTAATATATGGGTAAGAGAAACAAAACAAAACCTTGTATCATAAGCATTTCTGTTGACATGTTATTAACAAAACAGCTACTGAAGATCACAGTACCATTGATATATCAGACTATAGGAGCCTCCTTCAGAGGCAGAAAGATCATTCTTGTAATTCATTCATTCAGGGAAGAGTCTCTTGGCTTACTTCTCAGAAGCAAATAAATCCATTCAGTCTTCTCCTTTGTGGTGTCTTGTTTAATGTACCAGATTTCTGCAGAGTCCTTTTTTTTAACATATATGTAACACATCAGACTCCCAGTGACCCCTGTCCTTCCTTACTTGGCAATTCCTTAAGGATCAGTCTGGATTTCCTCTGTAAGTACAGTAGTCCCCAAGGTTTCTAATTCACATTCTCCTTGGTGAAAGCCCTGCAGGACTCAAGCAAGAGAGAGCTCAGGCAGCTCCTGAACTCCATGTTTGACAGACTCTGAAGGCTCATTTCATCAGCCGTTAATCTCCCACAATCCTCTAAGCTTTATCTGTTAAGACTGAAGCAAGCAGTGCAGCTTTGCCATACTTTAGAGTTGTTATTAGTTTTCATAATTTTTCTCAAAAGAACATAAGACTAAATCAATCTCCCATCCCTAATATGTTGATAATCGTTTTGAAATATTTAAAGCTTCTCTTCTGAAAGCTTCACTGAAATAACCATCTCATCTTTCCCCTGGTGCTGTCTTGGCTCTTATTTTGGTGTTCCCTTTTCCCCTATCAGACTTTCCCAGGTTATTCAATTGCCTCATGGCCAAAGATACTCCTTTCTACTCCCGCTTTCCATCCTGGGATTTGCTTCAAAATTTCCTTTTTATCATTACATTTCTCCATCTGTTCATACTTCACATACCTTCCCACAGCTGACTTCTGAGGCTCTATGGTCTTTGGGTACCTGCTGACTACAGTAGGTACCTACTATTATAATGACTACAAGGCAAATCTCTTGTCACTTGGACATTCCTGCATCAAATCCTGTAAAATTAGAATTGTCTCTGCATACTGTAAAGATCCCAAATCATTCCAAGGACCACACTTGCAGCAGGTACAGACCCATAAAGATATAAAATTAAAATAGGTGTGACTTTGGCAGTGGAACCACACTGCTTTGGCCTGCAAAATAAAAAGAACCTTCTTTGTTTCCAGAATCTACTGAACTACCCTGCTATTACCTACAATTAACTTATGCTCAATATTTGCTTGCTGTTATACATATCTAGATTACAACTCAACCTGCTACATCCATCCAAAGGTGTTAAGCCACATCTACTTTGGTGTTAAAAGGAGCTCTTACAGAATTAAGCTGGTTTGGCTGACCTACAGGTTTGAAAATAGCCTCTAGACAAGCTCTAATGTCATTGCAGCAAGTATTCAGTGCTACTGGACCAGAGTGTTTACCTCTGATATTTATTTTTCCCCGATGTGAATAACTGTGCAAGATAGGGAGCTAAGTCCCATGGCACTGTATCCCTAATACAATGATATATTGAACTCTCACATGAAGTAATAAGAACTGAAATTGTTCAGCACCTGAGATATGCAGGCCGCAGATCTCTGTGTAGCATCCGCCTGCATATAGAGATCAAGGCAAGCAGAAAGCAACAAGATATTTAACAGAGGAATCTCTGCATCCCATTGCATACTAATTAGACACTAGACATAGATACATCAGGGGAAACAGAGGGAGGAAGGAGGGGAAAAAAAATCTCTTGGCAAGACAACATTGCATTTCAATCTTTCACCTTCACTGGGTAATGGGATGTGATGGAACATTAAAACAAACAAACAGCTTTTGGTGTTTACAAGAAATGTTTAAATGGGAGATCACGAGCCAGAGGTGCTCCACAGAACATCTGGAGTACTGGAAAACAATGCGATTACGCAGATGAGTCACATTCATTAGGCTATAAAATCTCCAGTAATGAATGTACGAAAGGGACTTTCATGTAGATTGTCATCTATAGCCAAAAAAAAAAAAAAAACCAAAAAAAAAAAAAAACCCCTAGATAATAAACTTGGCAGTTCCTTCCCTGCCCGCCCCCTTTTCCACCTCCCCTTTGGAATGAGATTCCCAGTGTAATTACAAAGCTTCGTGCTTGCAGCTCAAAACCCATGTCCCGGGTGCAGGCACAGGCACAAATCCATGTGTGGGCATTTCGCTGGGGAGTAAGGGAAGCAGGGATATGCATGTGAGTGGTAACACTGCTCAAGAGCCACTGGAATGAGACGTTCAGCACCTTCGTCCTCCCCATACCACTAGCACCAGCAGTGGTATGGGATGCTTCTTGTCTGTATGCCCCTCTCCAGATGATCTCATTAACGGTGTAGATACCTCTTAGGCAGGAAAAGACACAGTTCTAGGGGCATCTAGGAACATCTACTGAAAGGCAAGGTGAGAGAGGATGAGAATCAGTTCTTTGTTGTTTCTTTGATACTAGCAAAGGATTAAAACAAACTAAAAGGGCATTTTCCTCACACGGTATATGGTTCACCTGTGGAACTCCTTGCCACAGGACACTGAGGGTGCTGCAAGTATGTATGGGTTCACGGGGGAGCTAGGTGGAAAAACTAATCTATTGACAGCTACTGAGTATGAAGAACCTGCATCTAGCCTAGAAAGGTTCAGAGCTGCAAATTGCCAGTGGCAGGAAGGGTGCGGGCAGAAGCAGCACTATGAGATTTCTCTGTTCTGATAGTCCCCCTGCGAGACTACATGAGAGACAACATCGCGCTGTGTAGGCACTTGGTCCAACCTAGCCTGGCATTTTGGTGCTCCCATATTTCATCTTTAGTGACTTCTAAGATCTGAATATGCATCAAGAGTGAAAACTGGACTCTGTCACTAACTCATTCCACACATATCACTGGTCAACAAAGAGACAGACATTTCAGTCATGGCCATAGGACTATTATCATAGCAGCTAGAGGACAAAAGATTCCCTTAATCTATTCTAACAGTCTTAGTGAAATTTCTTTGAAGAGGTCCCCTAAATGTTTGGACTGCCTCCCTCAGAGCTTGGCCCCAGACACGTCTCTCTAACCAGCAAGTTCGTGATGGCAGAATTTTCCCCAAAGCAAGGTTAGCAATAGCTTTGACAGATGTTTCCAGATCTTTTATCACATTAGAATTATTGGATGTTGTCAGCTAAACCAAACAGCATCACGGCCCCCATTTTTAGCTCATTCTTGAACACAGATGTTTTAAAATAACCCTCTTCTGGGTTTTATCCATTGCTGCTGCCTGTGTAACATATCATCACTTCTTCAAAGTCCTCATTACTAGGAGGATTTTTTTTCTAAAGGCCCATTTGTAGACTTGGCACCTTTTTTCATTTCCAGTAGATCTGTTTCCCCCTGGACCATGTCTGTCTGGGGAGATCTCATTCAAGGACAATTGGGCTTCAAATTGGGAAATCAGACTGCTAAATCCCTTAGTTATCTTTGAAAATCCCATCCTTGAAGCTTAAGTCAGATGAGAACTTCATCTGCTTTCTATAATTTGCTGGTTTTCAACTCCTTTTCTGGAAGGATTTTTTTTTTTTGTGGGCAGAGGACTGTAACCTTCATATAGAAATGAAATCAGTTCAACAGAATAAACAATAATTACATCTCCATAGGAAAATATCTTTTCTATTTTCTGTTTCTGACTGAGGGTTAAATAACTAAATCATTGCAGTTGCTTTATTTGCTTTGCCTTTTGAGGGAAAACAGAGTTACCTGAGCTGTTTACATTTCACTGACATCACATATTTTATTTGTTCATTGGCCTTGTGTCTGGACCGGCACCTGGGGAATTATGAACTTGGGGATCTTTCCCCAGCGTTGTCCCTCAATGACCACGTCTCACATCACCACTTTGCTTCTCACCAGTTCAGCCTTCTTATCTGTAAAACACCAAGACACAACTAGCATGCATTAATTAATATTTATAAAGTTCTTTGACATCTTCACATAAGTACAAAGCCTTCTGATAAGAGAGAGAATGCAAATGTCACATATGTTACTTGTACATAAAGGCTTGAGAGATCTGTCAGTGCCAGGTCCACCATTCCCCACAGCACTGTGTGATGTGTCGGGGCTCAGAGCAGAGGCACCGTGGCAGAGATCTCTAGCCAAGCTCCGCAGACTGGGTGTGGGTGGCTGCAAAAATCCTATCCTGCATCAGCACGGGAAGATTGTAAGACATAAAGTAAAGCAGTCTCATTTTTAAATGAGGGCACATCAAGGCACTTGGCAATTTAAGGGTAGAGGTAGTTGGAAAGAGGCTGATCCTGTGCTGTGAGTATTTCTGAGATTATAGGGATGAAGAGTGGTGTCTTTCAGTGTGAATGAGGACGGAAATGCGAGCCTGGTTGTGAATAGGGAAGGAGAATGGGTCAGATCATTTCAGAACCAGGTATTTGGTTTGCTCTTCCCACAGCTGCTCACTACAGCTTCAAACTGCAAAAAAATGAGAATATGTTTTTGTTCACAAAGCACCTAACTGGGACACTTTTGACAATTTCAAAATGTTTAGGACAGTTATATTTTTAGTATTAGTGAATTGAAAAACCTGTCAAAATGGCTATCTTCCTGGGGAACAAAAACATACCAGCGTAAACAAATCTGAATGCTCTCAGGTTAGCTGTTACCTGCATGTATTCATGCAGCCCTTATGCAGTGCTATGTTTCCCCAAACCCCTACCTGCTGTTCCCTACTGAGTATTAATGCATTCATCACACAGTAGCACTTGGAGGGATTAAGAAAATCCTTTCCCACATCTCGTACATATCCAGAACTAATCGGGAGTGTCTCTTGGGCTGGAGATCCCTGGATGTGTGTGTCCATCTCCTTCCTGCCTGGCAGCAAGCACAAGCTTCCAAACAACCTGAACTTTCAGCTACCACCGTGCAATGGCCCTGACAAAAAGTCCTACACCCTTGTCACCATAAGGCAAAGACTGCAAGGTCACCACAGCCCATGGGGACAGAACCTGGGTCTCAGTTTTCAGACAGGTTTTTCTTAAATAAGAGTGTCAGAGGCTGCTGGTAGAAGTGGGTACTGAGGAGAGAGACTCCAGCATCCACAGGGCAGGTGCTTACATTCACCCAGACATCAGCTCACCGCTGCCTCAGCCTAACAATGTCGCAGTGCTCCCCAGGATAACAGACTTGATGGATTTCACACTTTAAGGCTTTTGCTTTGAAAGAGCCCCAGCTTTTATCTTAGCAAAGTACAGCTTTGTAACCTAAAAATAGGCCGCCCAAGCTCCTTCCATCGGAACAGCAGAAGATGAGCTGGCGACTCTCAATTTTTGGTGCTTCTCTATCAGAAAGATGAAACATTTTCCCTGTAATCCTCCAAAATGGAATGTTTAGGGTTTCGGAGGTTACTGGAAATTTCCCTGGCAGCTGGTCAAATATGTGATCCCATTAGAGCTTCTTTGATGAGGAAGCATAGCTTGACACAGAGAGAAAATTAGGATGGGAGGAGAGAGCATGTCAAGGGAAAAAGAGAAGTAGAGAGAGAAAAGGAAAGGGAAAAAACTCCATGAACCAAGAAATTTAATCTATCAGAGTCTATGTCTTCCTTTCACAGATGAAGATGAGAAATTGCATCCAACAACTCACATAACTGCCCAAACTCTGATTATAAATGAGCAAGAAACAGCTCTGCTCCCTCTGTGTAAGAGAATAGACCATAGGGATGCCTTTTTGGTTCTCTGAGTGGCCAGGGAAGGTCAAGCATAGCTTCTTTCCCACTGGCAGGGCTCATGGCACCAAGCATGAGAAAACACCTGGCAACGTGGGATTAAAAAAAAGCACCTCCTGGATCCCAAGCTTTATGCAAACTGCTTGTTGGCTCACTTAGCACCACACATGCTGCAAGATGCAGCTGGAGTCGGAGGAGTTCTTTTTGTTAGCAGGAGAAAAGGACAAGGAATCGTGTTTTACATGCTCCATTGTGAATGTGTGAATGGCTTTGCAGTACATAAAGCACAGGATTTGTTCAGGGCGTCAAGTATCTCCACATCCTGGTGGTACAACCACTCCAAACAGTCGCATTAACCCTGGATGAAGAGGAGGGTGCAGATGCTCTGTGGTGGGCACCGTGGCAGCCACTTGCTGCCCAGCCCCAGGCTCTGCAGCAGGCACAGGAACTGCATCTAAGCCCAAGCAGTGGGCTGCACAGACCCCATGTGCAGGGAACCTGTCACAGGCATGCACACGGCTGCTATCCATCAGGATATCCATCAGGAGATGTCTGTGTTCCCTACAAGTCCAGCATGCTACAGTCAAGGGAGGACCCGATCCTCCCCTAGAAGGGGTGTTGAATTTCAACAGCTGCCTTTTTTATTTTTTGGCATCAGCCTTACCCATGAGCAAGAAATGAAGTTCTTAGTATTTCTATTAGAGTGACAAGACATCAAGACTCCTTCCAGCATAATTTTTTACCTAAATGGATGCTCATTCTCTGATCTCTGGTAGTAATGAGGAATCATTTGTCAGTAAAAGTAGGCAATGCAGGTTCAGATAAAATAAAAACTATTTCCACTCCCTCCCACCTCCCTGAGGGTGATAGTCTGACCGGCTGTCCTGCACTGAGGTTACCCCATAATGATCACACCCATTGCCACTAGTGTCAGCAGAGTACACTCCCTCCAAACCTGCCAGCATAACTGCACATGTAACTGTTTCCTAAACTGGTTTCTTCAGACTGGGGCAGGATAGGAAAACCTCCGACTAAAACTGGCTTAAGTGTTTGGGTTCTGAGAAATGATGGGGTTTTTCTGCACTGTGCATGATCATCATTCATAAAAACCCAATAGAGCAAAATCTACCTCCCTGCTGCATCCTTCCAGCTCTGCTGTCCTCAGGTAAGTAACACTAAGCCAGATTTATTCCCTCCAAACAGAATTTTGGGAAAATGGGGCAGATGGGATGCCAGCTCATGATCCCATCACAATGGCAGCTCCACAGTGCTACAGGGAATCAAAAGCACTATACGCTTGTATTAATTAGCAGCAAAAACTGCTATGACTCTGAACACCCAGAAGGAGCGAATCTGATGAGCGACTGCAGGCTGCTTCTGCATAATCTCTTTTTAGATCAGAACCCCAATTTAACTCAGAGCCAACGGGGTACTTCATAATAACGCCAGCCCGCGCAGGTTTAACTATGCCAGCGACATGAAGAATGCATAAAATGCTGCACATAAATCCTCAGCTTCGGGAACAGGGTGTCATTCCAAGTGGCAAGCCCTGTTCAGCACGGATTTACGACCCCCACAGAGGCAAGCACTGCCATCTGCTTTCTCCAAGCACCGCCAAGCAGCCTGCATGAGATGTGCAGACTTGGTCCCTCCGTTTGAGCCTCCCAGAGTGCTCAGAAGGCTTTGCATTGGGCAGGTTGCTCTGGTTGGTAAGCTCAGCAGCTGCAGGTTAAAAAAGGATATTAAAGTGGGCTATCTCCTGTGTTAAAAGGGGACTGGTGTTTCCTAGGAGGAAAAGGGCTAAACACAAGACTGAAAATAGACATGTTTTCTCAAGTCTGTATGTCAAAAGTCTACCTGCATGTGAGTTCACACATGCAGCTTATATATTCACATAAGCCCTTATACATGTAAATAAGACTTTATCTATATGTGCATGCCTGCATCTCCTACGGGACCAAGTTTTAATGGCCAGATTTAAAATACACTAGCAAGTTTCTCTAATTTTGAGCATCCAGTTTTGGGTCTCTCATTCACACCCTACCACACTTGGACCCTATCACACTCATTCACACCCTATCACACTCAGTCCTATAAATAACAGCATCGCTATGGCAGGAAATATCTTCTAATTAGCACCCCAGACACAGTTTCCTGGCTTGCTTCCACTCCTTCCCATTGGCACAGAGCTGGTGTCTCTTTTATTTTTTCTTGCAACGTTCACTTAAAGACCCATTGATGCCTTGTTGAGACCATTTGCAAGAAGGAGAAGGAAAAAATAAAAGGCTTCCAGTGGAAGGTGTCAGATTATAGTAGGAGATATATCATGTGCCTTCCTTCCTCTGACCTACTACTGAGCAGTGCTGCGAAAACAGGCTCTCAAAAACATCACGTTCATCACTGTTACATCTAGAAATGACCTCTTAGATCATGCAGTCCAGCTCCCTGCCTCTCAGGATGACTCCCTGGTGTACACTTTATGCTGTTTTGTCCAGCCTAATTATCCATCCCTGCTGTTAATGGGATGGAGCACCAAACTCTTCTGACTGCCGCCATCTTTCAGGGATGTTTTATTGTTCTTCCCTTCCTGGTGGTTTATGTGGTTGAGTTTTGAGACTACATTATTTTAGGCCCTGACACTTTAAGCCCTTAAAGACAAGAAGCGTCCTTATGGTCTCAGACTTCAGTGCAACATGCAAACTGTAGTTTGAATTTGGAGATCTTTGTAGGTTGATATAAAAAGCAGACCTTTTGGAAGAGATAAAATTGTTAAGGAAGTTCTGTGGTTTGAATTTGGGATTAGAGGCTTCTCTATTTCATGAACACAAAACCCACACACACATTCATGTGTGTGTCTACAAATACAAACATAAGTATACGTCCATGTTCCAGGTGTACCTGTTCCAGTGTACACACACACTATTGTCTGTACATATGTGAGCATACACATAGGCATGAATAGATTCAGTGGCACAAAGTCTCGACTGCCATATCTCAACCTGGCAAGTAGCTTGGTTTTGTCTTCCTGTTTCCTTTGTGCCCAGCAGGCCAAGGCCAGCTGAAAGTCTGTCATGTCACAGCAAAGCTCTCCTAATAATTCCAGTCTAGTCTAAACTCCTGTGCTGTCCTCCTTATGCACTGAGTGCCTCCTGCCCAGGCATTATTTTACTACATCTGGCATGTGCCTTTCATTTCTAGACTGATTTCCAAATGAAAGGCTTGTGTCTCCTGTCTCAGAGACAGGACTCTGTCTTTTCGTCAGAGTGGTCAAGGATATGAGGTTTTGATGTGTTTCATGAAAATAAGCTGTCAGGTAAAGGAGTGCTGTTAATGAACCTCAGCCCTTGATTAGCCAGCAGAGCATGCTCACAGATCACGAATGCTGCAAATGCACTAATCTCAGGAAAAGATTCAGGAGTGAGTCTAAGAGACAAATCTCTTGGGACCAGGCTCCCTTCAGCCCATTGCTCACAGAGCCATCTCCAACATTCTCCCACCAGGCTGACAAGATCAGCTCACCCTTGTGCTGCCAAGCAACCCCTCTCACACGTGCAATGAGGGAGGATCCTCATTCTCAGCTCAGGTTGCTCCCAGGTCTCAGAGAAGATCCTCTCCCCCTGCCATCCCCACTCTCAGTTTCCAGGACACACGTGCTTTTCCCTTGTGTCAAGAAGTTCCCCACAGTCCACCTTTCACTCGGCCTCCTTCCTGGCCCACATGCATCTGCTTCAGCATCTGTCAGGGTTTTGCTATAATTACAGTCTCCTCTGTTCCCACCCCACTGTCTTTCCAAAATCCCTCGCTTCAGACGTTCATGTAAATCTGTTTCGCAGTCACACGGTGCTTCAAATTAAACTTAGAAATGTTTCTTTTTAGCCTTTTAACTAGTTCTTGCAAGACATGCATTGCAAAGCAGGGGATTTCACTGCTGCTTTCTTTGTACCCGTAAGAAAGCAAAACTTTGATTTTTGATTTATCTGTCTGCTTAAGACATAAGCAACTACTGAAAGTGCAAAACCTTCAGCAACTTGCACTATTCCTGGGGAAAGAAAACAGAGAAATGGTCTCAGTAACAGGCAAGGGAAGGGAAAGGCCACCACTTTACTTCCCAATACTCTGCTAACACCTCTGAGACCTCCACACCTGAAACTGCCAAGGGCCAGTTGGACCAGCCAGTGCCTTTTCCATCATGCTGGTGGCTTTCACTCATCACTGCCAGGAGATGCCACTTCCAAACTGAAACCACCAGCAAACCTCAAGATGTTGACCACCTGCAGCAAGCAAGATCGTGCTCACACAGCAATGAAAAAGAGACATGCAGCACCTAGCAGAGACTCTCAAGCAGCAGGCAGGGCTTGCTCTGCCTGCAGGGCTGCCTATCTCTGTTGCAGGCACCAGCTCTCCTAGCTGGTCCTCCTCCATCCCTGGCTGAGGCAGCAGGAACCATGTGCTGAGTCTGCTTCAGCTGGGAATTACATTTTGCATATCTTACATCTATCAGTGTAAAAATAGGACGTATGAATAAAGGGTGTTAAAATTGCCACCTCAGTCTGATTTCTCATACTCTGTAATATAACATATGGCAGTGACTGAACTCCCAGGGAGAACTTGGGAAGCAAGCAGACACAAATAAGTTGTTTAACCATTTCAGTGCCCTGGGCATGCTCTGCAGTTTTCTAGGAAATGTTGGTGTGGGCTAAGAGAGGAGTATGCACAAGAGTAAATGTGGGCAGCATTGTCAGTCTCATCTGCACATCAGGCATGAGACTGAGTGCAGTGCTCTGACCCCAGCAGCTGGGTTACAAGTACCAGGCTAATTACAAGAGCACCAGAATGCAGTGTCACCTAATTTACTTTCCTTCACAGGTTGGCTGCTTTTGCCCTCTCCAGAGTGCAGAGGGTCTCAGCAAGCCTGCTCTGCATGTTGCCTGTGGCACTGAGGGGGTTAAAAAGAACAGTTGGGCCATCAGCTTTGCAATCATGAATCTCATCTGAAAGGGGTTAGGACAAGGCAAATGCTGCTGCTATTTGACTTCCAGCTGCAAACTTGGAATGAACCTGCCAAAACCCTTCCTGCACAGAGCAAACAATGACAGGAAGGTATCTCAGTATGCAGATGGAGTCTGTCAGCAGCAGTTCTGGGCCAGGAGAGCCCTGCTTTTCCAGCTGGACCAGTAGCGGTCAGTGAGTTTTACAGGAAGTGTTTGAACAATGAGACAACACATCCCTAAATGCTGTTTAATGCAAAGGTATAAGAGAAAAAGGAGAGGACATAGTTGCTCAGATTCAATCAAATCCCTAGGGTCAGGATCATGTATCTTAAAGCTGTGTTTGATGGAAAAAGATAATGATGGGTCGACCTTCTATAGCACAGTGCCCCCTAGCCACCAACTGGATCATCCCTTGGCTGCTGCAATGAAGAGAAAAGCACTGATGATACGATGTTCCACATAAAATGGCTTTGGCTGCAGGTTGTTGTCAACCAGCAGCAGAAGTGGGCTGGAGGCATAAACCATATCCTGAATATCCACAGGAGTCTTCAACGCATTGGGCATAGCTGGGATCCTGTGCATGAGCAACCAGGGGTGTACAGAGAGTGTCTGCTGTTCATGGTGCTTCTGTCAAATTGGAGGAAGAGTAAAGAGAAGACTTATGAGCAGCCCACCCTAGTTCCTGGACCTTGCCTGTGTGAATGAAGTTGTTCCTGTAACCAGATCAGAAAAAAGAAGAGAAGACTGGGGACTTTGGCCCAGCATCATGTTCCAGCACCCTGGCTTGTGGGCTTTTTAATTTCTTTTTTTTTTTTTTTTTCCTGTTTGAGTTTTGCCTTGTCAGGTTTAATCGGTAGTGTTTGTAATTCAGGTAGCAAATTGATTTTTGAAAGTACTCTGTCCCTATTCAGTCCACGTTACCGTGGATCCTTGCATTAATTATGCACTGATATTGATGTTTTTGTCAGACAAGGTCTAATGTCACTATATTCAGAACTTGCTGCTTCCTTGTTAAAAATGTTTCAGAATGTGGCCTTGGGAAAGATATTGTGTGTCACTCTCAGGATCAAAGATAACCTGGCAAGGAAATACTCTATTAGTACTGAAATTCATGTTCCTTTCTCCCTGCTCTACCATCTTTCTTAGAAGAAGCACGGCAAAGGCTGGTGAGGAGAGAGAGGGACGAGAGGATCCTCCAAGGAGAATTGAGCTGTCAGCAATGTTTAAGCTAATAGGAAGGGACAACAGTTTTAGGATGCACAGTGTAAAAGGAGACAAGTAAGAGCAGTAGTTCACACTTCATGGATCTGTGTAACTGAGTCCTGGCTGCAAAGCTACCTTTCATTGAGCTGGGAGGAATCAGAGATTTCTGTCCAAGGGCTGCAGGTTGTCTCCCACATCATAGGGAAGAACTAGGTATGTGGCAGTACTGTTGAAAGCCATCTGGGGGTTTGTGTGCATCACAAACTCAGTGCAAGTCAACAATATGACATCCCTGCAGAAAAAAGAAAAGAAGGAGCCAGATCTCATTTTGGAATAGTATTACCAAGAGTGTCATATGAAAGGCACAGGAGGTAATTATTCCGCTCTATTTGGTGCTGGTCAGATCTCAGCTGGAATATTGTGCACACTTCTGGGCACCAACCCACAAGAAAGATGTAGATAAACTGGAATGAGTCCAGAAGAGAACAACAAGAATGATTACATGTTTTGCAAATGTGATTTAAGAAAGACTGGAAGAATTGGGTTTATTCAGTCCAAGAATGAGAAGACTAAATTGGGGACATGATAACAGTCTTTCAATATATAAGAGGTCATTAGAAAGAAGATGATGTTCAACTTTACATACTTGGGAAGAATAATAACAAATGAAATTAATTTCAGATGTGGGAAAAATGTTACAATTTTGAAGACAGTGAAGTAATCAAGCAAGTACATAAGGAGGTCAAGAAGGTTTTTGAGCATCAGATAAACAAACATCCACCATGCATGCCCATAGTATGCTTGAAGCTGCCTCCATGAAATGGAAAAAAAAAAAAAAGGATTAATTTCTCTAAGTTTCTTCCAGTCCCATATTTCACAGTCTCCATAATTTGATTCTTGGTTAGTTTGACATGTGCTGGTGAGCTTCTCAAAATCGTTTCAGGACAGCTGTGCTCACTGTTCTTAGATGTCATTTGCATACTGTGAGGACCACCTTGCACAACCTAACCTCAATAGTCCCTGATCCCTTAGCTCTGGGTTGTTTTCAGAGAATAGGTTCAGACATGAAGGATAGATAGTTCATTTATTTAAACCATGAATCAGTTTTTGTCAACTGGTTAGTTTTCCAGGTCTTCAAAATTGGGATAAATCTGGTTCATAGATGGCAGGTCAAAGCACTGCCAAGAGACACATTTATTACTTATTAGAGGTAGAAGCTTGTTGCACTTTGTATCTGCTGAAGTAGCCATAAAGTCCCAGTTTAATAACCATGTACCTGCATAATAAACACATTTGCAAAAGCCTCCTCTGGAAGCTGGCGACTTGTGGAATATTTTGAAACACTTTGTTAGACTTGCATTTCCCAAGGAGCTTAGGCATCTGCCTCAGCATCCACTATCAAGATCCGCAGTCCTGTATGTAGGCCTTCCTGTCAATGAAATCTCATTAGCATCACTTTGCCAAATTAAATGGATTAAAGTTGGGAAGCAGCTGGAACACAGAGCAGTCACATTGACTGTTGCCTTAGGTTAGACTGAAATTAGCTGGCTTCAGGCTCCCTGTTGCGTTTGACATTGCCCACAGTAGCCAAGTAGTACAATGGCTTTGCTTCTACTTCATAAAGTAAATGGCTGCATCTGTGTGGGTAGAAGTACTTCATGGTAAGGGAAGTCACCTGAGTGATGGTCATGCGTAGCAAAGATAAAAAGAGTGGGTGCCTTTTTGTGGGGATCTTGAATGGCTTTTTCATGGCTAGGAAAAAGCTTCCCAGCAACTACCAGAGAGATTTTTTCCATCAGAATTGTTAAATGATTCACAATTTCATGTATGCTCCGTTAAGCTGGGATTTTCATCCTGTACAGAGGAACATTACTGCTCTTCTTGGCTGGAAATTTGTATCAAGTATTCCCATCAAAGCTTCATCTCTCCTGGCTAGCTCAGCTGTTCCAGGTGAAAAGTATTAAAACTTTAATGTTTGAAGGACTCCAGGGGCTGAATTACTCAGAATGAATAAACATTCTTTTTCATGAGATTGTGGATTTGGGCCAATAAATAACACTCTTTTGCCATGTCTGCAGACAATTCCAGACTGTGATACAAAGCTGAGGACAGAGGAGTGGGAAGGAAGAGGGGAAAGGCAAGAGGAGACGGGGAATAGCTCCATTAATCCATCCAAGTAAAGGACAGAGAAAGAGAAAGGATCCTCTAGAATTAGCACAAAGGCTCAAAGGGATGTGTTCAGATGTCCTAAATTCTACCTAAATCTCTAAGTCCCTGAGCCTAATGTTTCCCTATTGACTAGGGATATGTGAAGGCCTAGAACCAGCCAATAGGAAAGGCATAAAGGATTAGGTGGAATTTAGGCCACCTAAATATATATAAAATTCTTCATAAAGGTGGCCTTGATCCTATATGGACACGCCCGTCACCTTTTCTCTCTAGAAGGCAGTAAGCCCTTGCCATCTCTTGGAAAAGAGTTTGTTTGGAACAGTATAAGAGGTAAATCATCAATCCTCTGTCTCATGCAACATTTTCTGGAACAGGGAAAAGTGTTGGTCTTAGGTCTTTATGCCCATCCTTTCCTTAACAAGCTCTAAGTCCAGTGACCCAGTCCAGCTTCAGTCTGGGTATCCCCAACCTTTAGATACACATCTTCTGCAGCTGTGATTAAGAATGCCCAGTTGGGAAATTTGGATTTAGATGCAAACTTCTGTAAATCACTCAGATCTGGAAGTCCTAGGTGGCTCCATCTCTATTATCTTTCTTCTGGGGGGATTTTTTTTGGCTTATTCTGTTTCATTCACATACATACTTCTACTATGCTGTTTGCATCTCTTGCAACCCCCAATTTTCCAGCTGTCCTCCAGCAAATAGCCCTTCCATATACTGACAATGGTCCATGACCATCACAAAATAGTCAAGGTAGAAGCGTGGGAGGTTGTAACCCAAGTGAAAGGAGAACTGTCTTTACTGGCGAAAAAGGTAAAAAACTGGGCAAGGTCTTGTATAATACGGTTTCAGAGTCTCTTCTGGAGCCTGCATTTTACCCAGTTCTTGCCTGAACTCTGCAGAAAGAGCCCAAACTGTAGTAAATAATTTCTCACTGCAAGCACAGGGATCATGGTCTGGCCCTCAGTAAGAAATCATCAGTAGGCTGCTTTCCAGCTTTCCTCTGTTGCATCAGTAAATAAGGATAGAGAAAATGTTCCCGAAATTAATACAAAGAAAGACACCCCTCTTCCCCTGGGGACACCTTCATTGCTTCTTATTCACTAGACTTTGTGGACAAAAAGTGTGAAATTGAATTCAAGGGTCCACACTGTAAAACATGGGCAGGGAAGCTATGTTGAGGGAGCATTAAGAGATAAACCTTTCTTCTTTTTTTTTTCCTAATGTGGAGTCTTTCCCTTCAAACTGTTCCTAATCCCTTGACTTTCTGCTCATGAATAGATTGAATTTTTCACTACGACATTGCCTAAAGACAATGAGCGATTTCACAACAAATTATTTATGTACTGGAATCTAGAAAGATTTTTGCTCATAAAAACACTACAGCCATTTATCTTGATCTCCTGATATATTAGAGCCATGGCTGTACATCTCTAAATTAACTGCAGATTAAACAATTCAAGCTGGTTGAAAAGTGTAGATGCAAGAGAAAAGCTCAAAGAAGAAGTTCAATCAATTTCCATGATTGGATTCTTATCAAGACAAAAATGTGAGCAGTTTCCATTGGCCGTTTCAGGACAAACAAGCCAGGAGGTAAATAGACTCCAGGCATCTGTGAAGCTGTATCATGTGTGCAAGGGAGTATGATTAAATAAAGCAAACAAGCTTGAGTTTTCATCGGGGTAGGTGTCTGCATCTGTGAGGCTGAGCAAACTTAGTTTGCAGAACTTTTGGGGGACTTTTTTTTTTCTCTGGCAATTGCTGGAAGATACAAAAAGGGAATGACTGCAACAATTCAGAAGCATGAAACACAAAACAAGAAATTAGAAGAGAAACAAAAATGGGAGCACTGCACAAAAGCGGAAGCACTATACAGTGTACTCCAACTGGGAAAAGAGAGGAAGAAAAGAGGCTTATTTCTGCAGATCTTCAACCAGGCTTTCTTGGCATCTAGGGGCAAAGCAAATACACAGCTCAGGTCACTGTCTTTTTAGCTCAACAAATTTGATCCTCGTCCATGTACAACTGTTTTTCACTCATTTGCATTCAACATGCAGCAAATGTACACACACTTGTTGGTCCAGTGCTTAATTCTGTTTACACCCATGTGAACCCACACTAATGCCATTAGTTTAGTTTTCCTCCAGCAACAGAGTATCAGGATGTGCCCCTCCCTTGCCAGTCACTGCTACTTTTATTAAGGTGTTGTCTAGACACAGGGCAAGGCAGTGAAGGCTTGACACAGTAAGTGAATCTGAACTGCTCCCAGTCTTTCAGCTTTGTGAAATTTTTTACCTTATTAAACTGTGATATAAGCATCAGGAGAGACATGGCCTCTGCTCTGTTGAGATGCACAGAGAAGTGCTTTTTAAAGCATGGTTTTGCAGAGGAGGGAGTGCGGCGACTAATTTTTCTTTGCTTTGGTGCATGACAGCCGCAGTCTGATCTGGCTCAATCAAGTTCAGCTAATTTGGAAATGATGGGTAAGATTGAGCAAGCTGCAAGACAGTGTAAGCAGGTCCCAAAGTGGGAATTGAGGTGCATAACTAATAGAGGCACATAATCCATACCAATATGGTGTGAAGGTTGAAAGGGGCTCTGACACCAAGCACAGGGGGAAACACAACTGGAAGAAGACTGTAAGGCAAAAAAGGCTGTCTTTTATGCCACGTTTCTCACCTGCTTCCTGTCTTTAAAGTTACTGGGGTTTTGCATACAATTTCTACATCCCTCCAGGAAATGAGTGAGCACCACAGAGCAAGAGTTTCACTGTGTGCATGCAGGCATGAGCTGGTTAGTGGGAAAGTACACCAGTGCCCTCCACAGGAGAGCTTTACCTGGCATGGACCATGGGGTCATGGGGTCAACTAGATGACACCACAATATCCAAACCTATCTTAATAGGGTTGCATTCCTGGTGATACCTGTGAAATTGGACTTTTTCTCACCAGCACCAGGCAAGGAGCACACTCAGCCCCATGACTGGAGCCAAGTCTTTGGTTCTGAATTCCAGTCTGGTTCATCTGCGAGTGGCTGTGATGCACAGCAAAGGAACAACCATGACATTCCTAAATGTTCAGTGCTTTCTCCACAAGCAAATATACATCCCAGCTTACACATAGGTCCCTCCACCTCCACCCAGGCAAACCTTTCAACTCTGCCAGCTCCTGAAGGAGTTTGGCAAGTAAAAGTTCATGAGGCAGTGGAGGCAGAAATGAGAACAGAGTTAGCAACCACCAAAAGGAAGATGATACCTAACTGGGAGATATTATCCCTTCCCTTCTCATTTATCAGCGTGGAGAGGCCAAATGAATAGAGACCTCTTTGTAATCAGCACTGAAACCCTCAGGGCCATAAAACGATGCAAGATGGTGCTAAGGTGTCAACCAAGGTGTTTGATTTGACAAGAGCCATAAGCCTGTGCAACACTGGGACAGGCAGATGCAATATTGCACTAAGCACCTGCACTTCTCAGGCTGAATATTTCTCACTCCTCAGTGTACAGGTTTGGCAACGCCAGGCAGATAGCCAGCAATGCCCTCTTGGCCTCCATAGGTTCCTTTCACGTATGGTCTGTGCTCCTGAGCTCAGGTTTGAGGCCATAGAGCCAAGTGGGTGAAATTAGTCACAGCCACAGTGAGAAGGCAAAGCCTTTCTACAACTGGTCTTGAAGAGCCAGCTGGATTACTCCATGAGCTAAGGCAGCATGGAAGATGCCATGGGAATGTACTACTGTAGACATGGGCTATACCAGTCTTCAGAAGGCATTCCCTGCAGCAGGTATGCAACCTGCAGTCAGAGTTGTTTCTGGCCACTGAAGACTAGGAGTCAAACAGCTACTCATGACAGTGAAAGTGACTTGCAGGCCCATGTTTCTGCAGTTACTCTGCATGCTGTCCCCTGGTCCTCCTCCTCACCATCACCATCTATGGACTTATGGTGTCTATACAAATTATTTGCTTTATGCTAAGGTCCAGTTGCATACCTAATAAGGTTTTTTTTTTTATTCGTGGCTAAATTTAATATTTAAGCATGCTTTAAAAAAGCAAGATGTGGCTCAGGACTGGCAGCAGTGTGTCTAAGGCAGAAGAGCTTCAGGCAGACACTTGCTGCTTAGGCTGAGCTCTTGTCTCCTCATACTTCACATTTCAGAAGGCAGTGCTGGAGAGTTTGGGGTCTTCCCCAATCCCACTCCATCTCCTTCCCATATGCACTCACCAGGCTTCCATGGGGAGTTCGATGCTTGGCCATCATGAAGTGCACATGCATCAGCCAGATTGATGGGCTGTGCAGAGAAGGTTTAGAGCTGTCACATCACATCACCACAGGGCTCCGGTGCAGCACACCTGGCTCTCCCCCACTTTCAGCAGTGCCAGCAGCCCTGCGATGTGCTTGCTCCAGCCTCAGTCTTGGTACAAAACAGGAACACCCTGACCTCAGTATAGAAGGCTTTAGCCTCCATACTTTTTTGCATTCTACTGAACAGCTTAATGACATTTCTGTAAGTCCAGACAGAAAGCAGAACTGTCTTTAAAGCAGCAGTTATGACCCAAGGATTAAAGCAAGGGTGCTTTCTTCTTTCTTTTACACTACTTGAGGATGGAGAATGGACCTTTCAAGGAAGGACCTCAGAGAGAATTACTCACTGCACACAATTTAAAGCCAGAGTCACTGTCAAAAATCTGAGACTCAAGACTCAGGCAGGAGAAACCACACAGTTTCTAGATTGGTGGCCATAAGTTCCTCCCACTACTGACAAAAAACAGGTTAACCCCTTTCCACCAGCCAGAAGAAAATTGCCCTCATTAATAGCAGGGCTGCAGAAGAATGAAAGCAGCTGGAGAGGTGGGACACTATAAAAGGGATGCACTTCAAGTAGCCAAGGTTTCCATTTAACACTGCAAGCAGGGGTGGGTTAACCTGACTAGGAAGGGGATTGCTTTCTCTGCAGAAAAGCTGGGTTTATAACTTCAGTCTAGTTGTCTTTCTGCTTTATGTATGGCTTTAAGGAGGTGAGATAGCCTTCAGTTGATTTCACATTAAACCTTAGCCAAAGAGTGGTTAGATCCCTCCCAGCTGGAGAACATTTTCCTGCTCTTGCAATAATGAGGAGAGCTAGGAGACTTTGGCCTATGAGGCTTTTTTTTATTCATATGCTAGGACAGAACACACTGTCACTACAGAGACTGAGTCGAACTGGGCTTTGCCTGGGTGATGGCAGCAGCATGGTTATGGACCCAGGCATAAGGTCTCAGTTGTGCTGCTGTTCATTTGGGTTGTTAATATGAGTCCAGGGAGTTGCTGACTCATAGGCAAAAACTAAGAGTCGCAAAAGCTGGATCTCTGCCTGAGTGCAAAGGTACTGAGGGAATTGAGAGGTTTCTGGGCAGACTAGAAGGTAGAAAGGAACATCCCTGTCTAACAGAAGGACTTTCTAGGTGTTTAAGGTTTTCAAGTAGCATCAGACTAACAGCACCACAGAAAGAACAGCAGGAACAAAGAAGATTTTGTTTAAGTATCAGCAAAACACACAGTGCTGAGGTTCTGGAAATGTTTTCTTTAAGTTCCTTCTCCTGTAATCTGCAAAATATTATTGCAATTGTTGCATTTATTTAATAAAACACCAGGTTATGTTTATACTCTAAAATACACAGGTTTTTGTTTGTGTTTTTTTTTTTTTAGAAAAAAGGTTGTTTGCCCCAGGAGTCTGACTAACACAAATGGAAATAGCATGAACCTTGCCCATTAGCAAGCAGTTTTACTGCAAACACAAGCAGCACGTTACAGAAGCTTCAAGTAATTCTATGCTCAGGCTATATTGAGGAGGAGGAAGACAGATTATTTGCAGGATTGGGGTTTAGCTAAGAGAAGAGTGAACTCAGGTGAAACTGAGCCAGGCTGATGAATAAGACCTGATAGTAGCAGAACAGCAAGCTACACTCAGAGGCTGTGCTATGCGTTACCTTATGGTGACTTGATTTGATAGGACAGTTTAGGGTTTTTCTGAGAAAAGCCCAGAGCCTAGCCCAGAAGGAAACAATAAAATGAAAGAAGAGAAAATCTAGGGTTTTCTTTTTTCCCTTTGTGCCAGAAAATACAATCCAAGCCAACGCTATGGCAGGATCTGACTGGAAACTGTCCAGCATTCCTCCAAGGAGCATCCCACAGTCACTGCAGTGTCTCCAGTGCCATCCTGGCTGTGGGTTAGGATATAACTAGTGAGGCAGTTCTGGGTCTGTGTCATCACAGGCAGGATGACTGTGGTAGACCTTGGGGCTGAAAGAAGGTCTCCTATATCCTATTCAGCTCTCTTCTTCTCAGAGCTTATATAAACCCATAAGCAGCTCAGGGGAAATCTTGCCATTGCATTTCACAGAAGTTTTTGGACTGCATCCTGCTCAAGCCCTGCTAATGCATTTTCCTGCAAGAAGAGGGATCAGCACTGCATCCCCCCAGGCAGTTCAGCCATTGGGCAGGAGTCAAATATGCAGGTTTCAGAGCCCTAAATCTACCCCTGCCTCCTCACCAGACCTGGATGCTTCCCCCAGCCCAGAGGGCTGCAAAGGCAGTGGTGTCTGGAAGTGCTCTGAGCAAGGCTTCCCATCTGCTAGAGAGCTCATGGAAAGGCACCTTTGGCAAGGAGGTCGCATATCTGGCATGAACATTGTGCTGCAGTCCCTGTGGATGACATGGCTGTGCAGAGGTGAGGGGCTCATCTCCCGTCACCTTTCCAGATCCTGTCGCCATGAATATGCATTCAGTTGATGCAGGGCTATGCTGAGCAGCCATGCCAGGGAGACAGGAATGGACTTCAAGGCACCTTCAGGCTGGATGCATCTCCTCTCCCTAGGAATTCATTTATGGAATAAGCAGAGGCCTCTTTCGAGGCCTGTGTTCCACTAAGTGAATATATAATGATGCAGTCTATACATTTATACATCATCCCCTGCAAACAGGGGCCTATTTAGGACAAGATCAGACTATGCTTCTCCCAGCAGGGGTTGTATTAGCAATTCATTTCATAGCATAAAAGGAGTGTACGGAGACAATCATCCATAGCCTGAATAAAAACACTGGAGGAGAAGCCAGGGACCAAGGGAGGAAAAGGATGATTCCTTTGAAAGGAAAGTACAAAAAAAAACCCGAGAAACTACAGCTCCTCTAGAAGGCAAAATCTCCTGGAAAAGTAATCAGAGAGATAGGAAATCTGAGCTGTTTATTATTCTGGATTGATGGAAGAAGAGGAAAAGGGGGAACAAAGCATTTATTTCCTCTCCAGATTGATGGAAATAGGACTAGTGAAGTCAAAGAATGTATGAAAAGAGCTTGGGAAGAAAAAGGGAAGAAAATGTAATCAGAGGCACATACAAATGCATATGTGTGCATGTGTGTGCACACACAGCCTGCAGGTGATCAGAAAGAATCTGAAGTAAAATGAAAAGATTTAGAAGTTCAGGGATCCTGCCTGAAAAAAATATATTCTGCCTCCAGGATACACAGACTGAAAGGTGAGAAATTAGGGAATGCTGAAATAGGAAGGTGGAATATGGGAAAGAAGGAGGGGGAGAAAAGGAACAGGCAGAGGATAGAAAAGGTAAAATGAGGACTTGTTTACTCTCTCTAATAGCCCAAATCTTTCCAAGGTGCATGTAGGATCACTCAGCCATCAAAGGATGTACCTTTCTGAGACAGGATGAAGCACATGCCCACTGACATCATTTGTCTTTTTCTTTATTTAATGGACTTGTTTACATGAGGACCAATAATTTCAGATGGAACAGCCCTGGGTTCAGATGGAACAGTGTGGGTTTAAATTTGTGGCCGTCTGACAAAAGAGAGAACAAAGTTCCCACTGAGGGTCGGGTACTCCATAATTTCCTAACAGCAACCTCTTTGAAACCAAATGGCCACACACAGAAGCAAGACAAAGTCGCTGATGACCTTCCCTAAATTCCCTTTATGGCATTTCCCTGCCCTCCAAGAGAGCAGTAGCACGCTCAGCTCTGCACACCTAAAACACCGCACCAGCACTCTCCAAAGAGCTTTAACTTCTGGTTAATCTAAATGCTGGTTAAATCTAATTTAATCTAATTTTAATTTTAATGTAATCTAATGCTGGTCTGGTTAATCTAATACTGGCCCTGCACTATTTGTCGACACCAGTGCTGTGAAGCAGCAACAGTATTTAGCAATATCTGTATACAACTGTCCTCCTGCACAAAGTAACTGAGAAAGGATTGAGAGCAAATCATTCCACACCCCGAGCCTTCTCTTCTTCAAAGTGCACCTCTTCAAAAGTACCTGTTAGACTCACTTAGAAAATGATACTCATAATTCCTCTTTTCTTAGTGTTATTTGAGTCCTACCTGCCCTTGGGGGCTTAAGGCACCTTGTAGATAGCAGCTTTCACTATTCTCACCCCCCAGGCAGCAGGCACTTTAAATATGTATAATAAAAAAATTAAGGGACTGAAACCAAAGGTCTTAGTCTTCTATTGCAACCACCTGTGTCAATGTGATGCTGGCTAGCACCACTGCCTTGGCATGCTTATGTGCTGCAAGGGTAACCTCCGTCTTCCAGAGCATCTCTAATAGTGCTCATATCCCTCTTCCCCAAGACAGAGCAGATGCCTGTTTTACAGCACTATTTCTCTGCTAGGCGGACGTCAGTGCTGCAAAGCAATACTCAGTCTAAAGACTGTTCTCATTCCCTCCGCTGCCGACCTGAGTGACTGTCGCCCAAGATTTCCTCCGAACAGACCACACAGAGCTGCCTCCCCCAGTCCAGCCTTCATTTCTGTCTGACCCTCGTTGTTCACATCAATGAGTCTTCTGAGAAAGCTGCTAATTAAAGGCATGTGATAGTTAAACTTTTGCTAATCAAGACAAATGAATCAAGTCTCCAGTGTATGATAGTGGAGCTGAATCGCTCCTTCCCCCATGCTAGTGAGCCTTCAATTACAAGTCTGAGATATTATCATGAAATATTTCCCCTGAAGCCCCATTCTGCAGCTCTTGGTTATGGTTCTCCTGATTCGTGGTGTTTATTTAGCGCTATGGGGGTGTTTTGTCAGCAGAACACGTGAGCGTATCCAAATGTTAATGAGCCCATTAAAGACAGACAAGACGTAATCGGTCCAGACACTCTGACTGACTGGCAGCAGGACAGACCAAAAATTCATGGAAAAATGTGTTCCTTTGCCCAGTTGCAGTGACAGATAGATTTAGGAGAAGAGCTCCAGGGCAAAGGACATAGGCCGGACTGGGAGCCTGTCCCAGAAAATTACAGTGAATGAACCAAGGGAACCACTGCCACATTTTTAGAAGCCTAAAAATAAATAGGGAGAAAACTCCCAGAGGTTTGAAAAGAAGGAATATTGGGCCCTGTTTTCAACCTCTTCAGAAATCAAGGGACTTTGCAAAATGCAGATAGCATGAACCAAAGCAGAAACTGAGCTACTGAGTTGGAAGCAAACTATCCTGACCTCTATTACACTTCAGAGTTGTTGATTTAACTGCTGTATTTTCAAACATCTAATTTGCACCCTCAGGTCACCAATATAAAGCTGCCAGACGGAGGCAATTGGGAAAAAAGAGAGTAGTCTGGGCTGGAGCAGAGAGAGGGAGAGAGTTAGAAAAGTAGTAACACTTGCTATAAACTTAAAATCTGCTTGTGCGTGTGACCCGTGCTGCTGCTGAATCAGTGCTTGCTTTGATTTTTTTGTTACAAACTACAGATCATATTTTTATGACTCCAGTGTTTAGGAAGAGAGCAAGTAAGTGTGCCCATATAGCCAAGACCTAACCCTCACCTTCTTGCAGAGCAAGGTGGCTCTTCTCCCTGCCCTGGACTGGGGGCAGGCTTATCTCCTCACAGCATCCATCCAGGCCAGCCAGAGTGCCCATTGCTGTGCCAGAGGTGGCTGACTGCCGAGGCATTGCACAGTCACAGGCACAGGCCTCTGCAATCTGCCTGCATGTTGCTGCTTGGTAGATGGATGCAAAATGGCTCTCTCATAGCATCAGATCTCCATGTGGGCACCATTGTCAGCACAACTGTTGCTTCAGCTGCTTGCCACAGTTTTAAGGCTGTGTTTTGCCCTTTTTGGAGTTTGGCAGAGAATGGACCCTATCATCACTGCTTCTAATTCTACAAATGTCTTGCTTTTCATGGCAGTTTGACAAACACGCTCATTGCAAGCATGTTTCAGTCTCTGGCTGGTCCATGGGTTGTTTGGTTGTGAGTAGCCACTTAGTTTGTTATCAGTTATTTGAGCTGCAAGATCAATCAGGCAGTCACAACTTCTGTTTCGTTACCAGATCATTCGCTTTTTCCTGTTTTAACCCTCCGGTCTGTAAACCAACCTGCAGTTTCATATGGAAATGAGGGTGTTCATTTGGGTATGCACCCTTTTCCATCTTAAAGACAAACGGCTAGTTAACTAATAAGGGAGGTAAAGAATGATCTGTAGAACTGTTCTTCCAGTTTTACGCAGCACAAACTCATCACAGCATGAGTCTGAACCAGCTTCAAAAGGGCTGTTGCTTTGGAGGCAACTGAATGGAGGCAAAACCTCCAAGAATTTTTGAGGTAAGGAGTCCTTAAGAAGGTAGATACTTGGGTAAGCCATCTTTCTACTGTGCAAGTGGGCATCTTTGATGTACACATGCCACAAATGGGTTTTGAAGCACTTCTGAACGGAGGCATCCCATTAAGAAATGACCGTACGGCTCTCCTGGAGCTTTGGTCCCATTGTATGGCTGCATCACTGTGCAGCACAATCCTGGAGGCTTTAAATTGCACATTCAAGCCAGCAGCGAAAAAGAACAGTTAGTGCCACTAACAAAAACAACTCTTTTGATCTCCTTGACATGAGTGCAGCAAACATCCCACTCCGGTGCATTCTTGCATAAAAGAGAAGCTTCTTGCTGCTCAATCACACTGCTTTTAATAGCTTTCTGAATGCAAACATCCACAGCTTTTATTTCAGTTTAATCTGCCAATTTTTCTAAGTCTTTATCACACTTTATCAAACAGTGTATCAGTGTGAGATATCCAACCCCCTCCCCTCAGGCACCTCTGAAATTGAAATCCCAGGAAGACAGCAGCTTCTTTCATATTTTAATTATTTTAACATTTTTCTTTAGTGGCCTCTGTATTATTATGACTTGTTTTTCTCTCTGGAACAGGGCTGTGATCCCACACTGGGTGGGAAATTTGTTTGTCTAGAGCAAAATAGCAGAAAGCCTCTAATGCATTAGATATGGATTAGAGAAATTGTGTTTGGGAAATATATAATCTCTTGGTAAAAGGGGAAAAATAAAAAGCCTATTTCATTTTGGTTCTAATTTGTTTTTCCCCGATTATAATTTTTAATGAAAAAGTGTGTTTTAACCACATGAGTGCTGCTTAATGTGCCAAGTGTTAGGTATGAACTGCATCTCCAATAATGTCTCTTCATTCTTTACCATTGAGAGGTCTGATTCAGGAAAACATTTAACCACATGCTTAAATCCATCCTTCCTGTAGAAAACACTCATGCGTAGAATTAACTTTAGGTATCCTGGGACCTGCTCATGTGCTTAAAATTTGAGGCACTAAAGTATTTCTCAAGTTTCAGATTGTCGCCTGATTTATCACCACGTGATTTGGTACATAAAAATTGATGTAAAGACTCACAGCAGCTTTTCCAGGTGTCAGCTTGGCCTTAATATGATGCAGGAGTAGTCACTACAGACCAGGCACAGTATTCTTACCCTGCCATGCTGGGTGGAATCAGGCAGAGGAGCAGGGCTCACGCCCAAGCATAGATGAAGGTCTTGCTTATTATTATTAGGATTTCTTTCACTGCAGGTAATGTTGTTTTCCATGTCCTGTATGATATTCACTGCTTACTGGACATTACACCTGATGAGAGGACAGACCTAATTAACTGAAGTCTCTGCCCTGTGCTGGACTCAGGCATTGTGAGAGCTGGTGGTTAGACTGTGATCCTCATGCTGTGCAGATGTGCCTGCAAGGTCCAGCTGTTTGCAACAGTACTTCTCCTGTCTGGTGTCTGAGCCCTGGCTTTTCTCAGGCTTTGCTGCTTCACTGAGTGATCCGTTCTGTGCCTGCTGCCCCTGTGTCACTGCAGGCTGAAATGTACGTTAAAGTCTACACATCTACAAGGAGAGTTATGCTTGTGTCTGTAAGGAAAAGGAAGCAATAAAGGCAGCAGGAGACTTACCTCTCTCTCCCACTAATCCTTCCCCCAGAGCACCTGGGAAAAACCAAGGGGCAGCAGAAGGGCATGTGGCTGGGTCCAGATCCCAGCCCTGTCCTTGACTGAACATGGCTGTGGACTGACCCCTACCTGGAGCTTTGTGCACGCCTCTTTCCATGGTTGAGCTTCTCTTCTGCTGCTTCGCTAGTGAAGTCGTGCTGCTGCTCCCGTCACATGCATGACAAGATGTACTCAGCAACCCAGCCCTCCATCCATGATACCATCCATGCATCCATCTTGAAACAACCTTCAGGTCTTCAGTTTATTAAAAATACATATCTAAATAAATAAATGTAACAAAAAAGTCACCCCTATTAGGCAACTGATGTTTGCTGGCCCCTCGGGTCCTCCCTGAGACAGGTTTTACTGCATGTCATTCATGAAAACTTTTAAGGATAAGCATAAAAGAAGTTGAATTTCAGCTCTTGGAGCAGCATATTGTGAGTCCAGTCATGAAATATCACTGTAGCCCTCTGACTCCGAACATAGAGGAATTCCAGTGGGACTGGGCAAACAGCAGCAGTCCAGGAGGAAACCTGATCCATGTGTGTGAGTTTTCTATTCCATGTGCTGGTATAAATAAGGAGCAAGAACACTGAAGCATGCTGGACTTAGATGCTTGCAAACCCAGGCAGGGGAACACAGTCAGGTCTGGGTTCCTCTAGACACAAACCTTGGAAGAGCAAGGCTGTTTCCTCCAGTCAGTTAGGTTTGTTTTGATCTTCAAGTGCCACCATATTCATTTAAATAGCCTTTGAAACCTGTTGTAATGAATTGTTCAAAAATTGTACTTGTTCAGAAATGCCAGTGTAACCTGCACCAGTCCTTGTCCCTTGTGTCCAGCTCCTGAGCTGTGCCACTCTTGGCCCAACTCCTTGGGTTCCCAACCCCTGGAACAGCTTGTCTCATTTTATAGTAACTGGCATAATTCAGAGCAGCTCCTCTTTCCCGAAGGAGTGGGACCTTAGCCATAAACCATGAGCTCAGGAGGTTTTCAGAGTAGCAATCTGCTTCTGTCTTCATTCAGGCTTGCCTCGCTAGCTGCTGGGTTGATTTGGAAGATCTGAGTCTCAGCATTTCCCAAGGCCTGATTTTAAATTCCATTTCTCCCATTTTCCGGCAAATCACTCCATCTCACAGAGCTTTTCCAGTAACTAGGCATTGTTGGCACAGAGAGGCCAGGCCCATTATTATTGTATTTACTCTGGACCCCAGCTTCTCCTTCTCATCCAATAAATCCATTTGAGAGCAAGGGTTTTGATAGACACTTTAATAGAGCTCTCCTTAACCTGACCATGTTAATGATTTTTTCAGGACTGGCTCTATGCCAGTTCATGCAGCTCATTAGGTTTTTTTCTTTGTTACGAGCTGCATCTTCTCCTTCTTTCTCTCCCCCAACTCCTGCATGGTGAAGGTCACTGCTGATCAGCTCCTGGAGACCAGACCCCAGAACTCAGCCCCTGGTCATGCACCAAGATCGGGGCTGTTCCTCAAAAGCCACAAAGACTCCCAATTACCTGGTAAACACCCTCAGCCCTGTAGATGACAGTAACACCAGGACAGTTTGCATCTACTCTGTATACTGTTTATTGTACAAAGCACTGATTGACCTGATCTTAACTGGCGATGGAGAGGGGGAAGGAGATATTATCTTCCTTGACATGAAACCAGTGCTGAGCTGTGCACTTCTGGTATTGCTGGCCCAGCCAGTTTTCCAACTGCGGTGTTTGGAGAAACAGCTGCCAGGCTGTCTCCCTGCTGATGAGCCCCTCTAATAGTAGAGAGTGGTTTTTCTTCATTAGTAAGAAGAGCAACTAAAATTCTCTGTTTAAATGATATCTTCTCTCTTTCTACTTTATCCTACTGGGAGAGTCACAATGAAGGAAACAGATGACATGGGCTCAGGATGCCATACACGGACTCAAAGGAAATAAAATTTGATTTTGAAAGGATAAAATTTTTTTACTTCCATGATGGAACAAGCAATTGTCCATGGATTTGCTGTGCTCCAGAAATGGAACTTCATGTTAAAAGAGATTTTATGGAGCTCAAGCTACTATCTGATGACAGAGAGCTCCCAAGCCAGCCCTCATTCTCCAGCTGGCTTCCTAGCAAAGTTGCTGTGATAGTGTAATATATCCTGGTGATAAGTATTGAGATTCAGCCATCATCAGCCAGAATAACTACACATATAAGCGAGCAGCATATAGTTCCAAAGGCTTCTACCAAACCAATTAAAGGAGATGCTGGAAAAGCACTGGGATCCCAGGAAGAATGTTCTCTGCAGTTAGAAACATCTTCTGAGGAGAAACTACAAGGTGTTTCTGTTGTCCTTTGTGGATGGGTTCAGGTGTGCATTAGGTACCGTGGTGGTTTCCTGGTGAGCCTGAGAGGACAGGAGAGTGGCCACACTCCCATTCTGCAGTTGCATGAGTCCCACCTCAGTGAGTTACTGTGATATAGAAGGCTGTAAACAGATTCAATGACCATCAAGGATCTGCTTTTTGGTTTTTTGGGCTGAAAAGTCATGAATGTAAAAGCTAGTTTCACTAGCCGCTTAAACCTCCAGCCCCACAAGTGTTATCAGGACCACTAAGTTTTCTCAAATCTCAGGTATTTATTTGAAAACCAGACTCCTATAGATGTGATCCTGGGTTTCCTGAAGCTATAATGTCTTCTCTATAGCTTTCTTGAGCACACAGAGTTTAAATATAGGCAAATGCTTTTTTTTTTTTTTGCTTTGTTCCTTTTCTGGCCACCAAGGCTCTTCTAGCACTGGATATAAGCACTCTAGTAACACAAAGACTAAAGCAATCCTAGGCACTACCAACATGCGCCTTCAGTGAGGATGCAAACCAAAGTGTTCTGTGACATTTAGGAAATGATCCATCATTGCATTATATACACAGCATTTTTGTTTTCATTTCCACGGTGCCTCTATATAGCTGTCACCTGTGTGAAGCATGTGTAGCAGTTGGATCCACAGTATTCAGCACTGCCACACTGATACTTACTACAGGACTTACAGGGTAGTTCCTTTAATTGCAAGAAGGAAAAATCTCTGTTCCTGTACTGGAGCTTATTTCACCACTGAGTTACACTTACTGTTGCAGGTTTTGCTGGGAAACAAAAGCCTGTGTCAAAATAGAGGGAGAAAGAAAATGCAATCTTTCCAACCAGAAGCTTGACAGTCCAAGCACCGATCGAGATGATCAAGGATGAACTTTTGAGACTGGTTTTACGTCTGTGTCATTTTCAGTTGTGCAGTAAATTTTCCCCAGTAGAAATCCACTTAGGATGCATGTCTCTCTATATTCATCATTCCTGGGCTCCCCTCTTGCGTATTCCATAGGTAATTGCTGCGCATACACTTTCTGCCATTTACCTTTCCAAATCACATTTCTCATTCTAATTTAGAGGAGCAAGGGTTTATTGATAATAATGGCCTTGTGCATGGAGAAGATCATTTCACTGTGGTATGTCAAAGAATGCGATCTGCCCTTCCCAACAGTTTTCCTGCACAGTGAAAGGACAAGCATTTTTAGGCAAAGGAATCACCTGGACAGCTCTTGAGTTTCACCAAGCTCTCTTAATATACCACAGACTTGCTGCTTCACTGAGAGAGGATTAC
Source organism: Scopus umbretta (assembly GCA_013400535.1). NCBI lineage: Eukaryota > Metazoa > Chordata > Aves > Pelecaniformes > Scopidae > Scopus > Scopus umbretta. Next base: position 39,994 of record VZTL01042260.1, on the reverse strand, counting down.
AACTGTGGCTGCACCGTTTCTGAACCCGTACCTGGTGCAAACTAACAGAAGCTCTGATAACCACAAATTATATCAGGTTCTTCATCTCTTCCAGCAGAAGAAAATTATAAACCCCCTCCACACTCTGACACCACTGCTTCATGTATTTACAACAGACATTTCTCCCAAGGTTTTAAGACAATGTCTTGCTTTTGCTCACTAGGGAAAAGCCACTCTCAGGCACTGTATTCTAATAGAGAGAATTTAATTCAGGACCTATGTCTGGACTTCCATTACAGTTGATCTGTTTTTGAGTTACTGCCCCAACCACAGTGTAAATTCTGATTATACAGTACCCACAGGGGGCAGAGTCCCTTTGGTTTACACAGTCAGCTTTCCAAAGGAATTCACAGCGCTAATGCAATCCTATAGGCAGTTTTAAACATTCAGGGCATTCCTGCAATTCGGAGCAGAGCCAGCTGTCACCTGCAATAGCATCTCACAGGCTGTATTGACAAGCCTCAGGCTGGGTTAGATTCTGCCAGTTTTCCCACAGACCTGGAGGAATCCTGCTGTTTTTATTGAGGCCCAGCTCTGTTTTACACAGAGGCTCACAGCAGAGTTTGATTCATTCTAACTTCTGTTGGCTAATTCCACCTTTTCTGTTCTTCAGGGTCACATCACTCTTTTGGGGATCAGCCATGAGGTCTGGATTCACTCCAAAGCACCTGTGGTATTTTGATAACTTCAAATATTGCTAACTTCTCATATTTAAATATACAACTTATGGACAGGGGCAAAGTTTAACTCACTCTAATCAACTATAAAATGAACCCTGAGCTCACAGTTACACTTTAAAAGAGGGTCTTTTTTATGATGATCATTAATTGCAGCAGGGATATTCCTTCCTAGAGATTTGTTATTAATGACTGCTGAAATTACTGATTTCAATTAACTATGTTACGTTTATATTGAAATACAGTTGGTGCTGCTCTGGGGAAATATAAATAGTGAAGAGAGCTGGTGACTTCTCTGTTAAAGACCTGCAAGAACAAATAGGATGTGCAGCACCCCTTTAGTTCTGCACAGTATGGACACTGTACCCTCTTTCTCTCTCTTTTATTTTTTCTCCCCATCCCCTTTTCCCTCCTTCTCTCCCTCTTAAGGGCATCTCCCCTCCCTGCAGCCATCTGATTCTGCTGGCTGGCATGATCATGCCCCCAGGGACTCGTCACCCTCCCACCCCCCTGGCATGGTGCCTTTTGACTTTTGAGATATTGGTGTCATTGCTTTCTGCCTTCATGGCCTTTTTCTCATTCAGGCCACGTTGCCACTGAGGGATATCCAGTGCTAAGCCACCAAAATAGGATTGCACAAACTCTGCACGTTAATTAGTTCAATGCTTCTCTCTGCTAGGGAGGGAAGGAGGGAACTGTTGCTAATAGCAGACATTTTGAAGGAGGTTATGCAGAGCTGTGGGGTTCAAAGAAAAGGAAATGAGGGGGAATGGCCCAGCTCTAGCCTTTTAAAATTAATTCCAGGCTTCAGAGCCTACAATGTTTATTATTGAGGGTCTCACTGCCTCCATCTCTTCTATTTCATTGCTCTGTACTTTGTGCTACTATTTGAGATCCATGCCCACACTTCTCCCTCTCCTCTCATCACTCAGTCCCTAGCGTTCAGCAAACATGAGCCAAATCCTTGCTTCCTATAAAAAGTCACCACTGGCGCAATGTGGGCTGGACCACGCAATAGTCTCATAGCAATGCTGAAGGAAAGGATTGTACAAATCTCATGGCCTCCCCCAGAAGAGTTCCTCATTTCTGACAGCTGCATTGGCACTAAGTCCTGACCTCTGGCTCACAGATGCCAGACGAGTTGCTGGACAAGGGTTGGAGAATACAGATGTGGGGCTGCCTCTGTGTTGTGCACCAAGCCTCAGTGCAGCCTGCTCAGCTTATCCAGGCAACGGCAGATACATGTGTGTGTGCATTGGGTCCCACTGGCATTAAAGGACTCTGTAATTACTCTCAAAGGTTTCTATTATGTGCAAAACTGTCATTAGCTCCCAGTGGTGTGATTGCCCTTTATTGATAATATAGAGCTCAGCAATCCACAGCCATGGCTTATTGTGCTTGCTCATAGTGGAAGGAAATGAACCTGCCATCCTTTCTCTCACAGCTTGCTATTAAGGTGTAACATGCACATGAAGGCTACGCCCACCCTGACCTGCATGTGCCCACAACTGAGAAATCAGTCCTATCTGCCTGAAATGACACCCACCAGCTCTGCTTAACTCCTTGGGAACCTCTAATCTATAGGCCCAGAGAGGAAAGCTGGGAGGGGATGGCTATAGATCCCGAGGCCATGGACCACAACACTGCAGCGCTTCCCAAAATACTTGTGGTGAAAGGAAGTATAGGTCTCCGAGAGGTGGCCTTCTGTGAGATTCAGAAAAAACACTGGGCAGATTTGCATAGGCTGAAATTCAAATCTCTATGGTCATGTGCAGTCTGGTGTTCTCTTAACATAAAAACATGAAAGTATTCTCTTCATAAATGCTCTCACCTTTAGGCGATAAAGAGGAGCAGCTTTAGGTGCATTTTTCACCATTAGCCTTGGCTGTGCTTTGTGGCTGGGGAAGAGCAGGGGACAAGGGAGAGGCTGTTGAGACTCCAGTCCTTGCTGGAACCATGTCCATCAATCACAGGGTACAGTAAAACCTGATTTGAACCCAGCTTGTGGCACATACTCCAACGCAGGGACCACAAAGCATAAAACAGAAATCAGGAGCAGAGACCGCTGGGTTTTGTTGGAACATTATTGCTCAGTCTTGTTTCCAGTCACTGCATCTGTATAACAACATCACTTCTATACCATGTAATTAGACACTTAATTTATTAAACAGCAACTGTAGTGAGCAGAGAGTGGGAGATATACTTATCTTCTGACAGAGAAAATATATTATGGGGGAGCGTATACTTTTCTGACTCAGCCTGAGCTGCTTCCTAACAGGCAGAGCACTTGAGAGGAAAATGCTTCCTTGGTGTAGACTTTGGACCAGCCCTCAGGAGAGCTGGATTCTGCTTGTGCTGCCCTGCCACAGGTCTGCTGCGTGACCTTGGTCAAGTTGCTCAGTCTTGCTGCCCCCTCAGTCTTGCTGCCCCTCACTTGCAATGCGTAAAATGAAAAAAACAATCTGGCCTGTCTTCCACATATTACCCAGTTTGTTCTACTTTATTGTCAACTCTTCCAGGAAGAAGCTGTGCATCTTGTTCTGCTTCAGTCGGGCTCTGAGTGTACTGTGCCCCGACATCTCTCTGTATTCCCTGATAATAAGTGTCTTTCCTTTCAGCAAGGTCAAAGCATCCATTTTTGCAGGCTGCCAGAAAAAAGCAGTGTATTCTGAAGTTTGCATCTTCCAAGGTGAGAGTCAGAGAAACAAAGCAAATGCCATCATTCCGGTCCTTGGGAAGAAATTGTCTCAGTGTGAAATTCAGCCAACAAAAAAACCCCAACTATTTCTGACAAAAATGAAAATGATGATAGCCTGCTTACTTGCCCATGGGAAAACACAAGACCCAGGTCTTCCAGGCTTCATAAGCCTGAGGCTAAAGAAAATGTTACCTCTTTATTGAGGCCTAATGTACTGACAACACTACAGTGTGTGAAGCAAAATGTCCTCCAGTGATTCCCTAGTAAGCCCTGCGGAACAGCTTGGTTGCTAGGGGCTTTGGCTGAAGACCCATAAATTTAGCATATGGTTTTGCACTGAATTCAGCAGACCTTAGGAGGACACTGACACACAGGAGTCCTCAGCACCCACAAGTACAGGTATGACCAGCGAGAAGGGTATATCCTAGGTCCATGAGAAACCAAAGCTCCCTTTGATCCTAGGTCCTGTAGAATATTCAGAACATAAATCATTCTAATCCATTCTTCCTATATCATGTTAGCAGACCTACATGGTCACAGCTGACCATGCTGGGTAAATAATCTAATGTAATTACAGGGTAAAGAAATGGCAAATTCTCTTCTAAACCAGAGTAGAGCTTGCATCTATTATTTATTAGAGGCAACCAGCAGAAGAGAGCAGGTTACGTGGTAATTACTTTTTGACCTCCTGGAGGTAATTGCATAATCATTTGCAGAGAATTGCTATTACAGTTGGGTGAATCCTGCAAGCCATTTTATGTGAACAGTCATTTGAATTTTTAAACCAATTTCCACCTGACTATGGAGTTCTGATAAGGTCGTCCACCATCCCATTGTCTGAACACCTTTTTTCCCTGCTTTTTTGGGGGGCTTTGTATTCTTCAGGTATTAAAGTAAATGAGCTAACTGGCAGCAATACTTATATCTATTTGATCAATCACCTAGATAGGTTTAGCCCAGCCTTTCAGTGGTTGAAAACTGCTCACAGATTTTAGAACTGCGCAGAGAGAGGTGGTTCAATTTCTGCTGATACTGTCAATAGGTCAATGTCTGTGGAGTTTTCTTTCTGGAGTGAAAATCAAAGTGCTGAAATTCTCCATGAAAATGCAGCCTCTGATGTGGTCACTTCCCCACGACAACCAGACTTTGAAATAGGATCCAAGGGTGATGGGCTTGCTTAGCTTGCCTTTATTGGATGCCCAGGTCTTCAGCAGCTCAGAAGCTAGACTGCCAAAACCTGGGAGCAGGCATTAACAAGACATTTCCTGGAAGCTTTACTAGGTTTGCCACAGCTTTAACTCCGTTCTGAGATCGGGATTTGTGACACATGGGATGACTTGGCCTCCGGACCTTCCTCTCTCCATCAGCTAAAGAGGGAGTCAAAAAGACTAACTCGGAGCAGACAGCCAGAGTTAGGCAAGACAACTCTCACTTTGATTTCTCTTTTAGTGTTCTTTACCTCTTCCCTCAATATCATGGGTATCCTTGAGCCAGACCCCAGAAGCTCTGATACTGGCTATTCTTAAATTCCTGAAATTTTGAAATAACTTTACTTATGATTGTTACCTTTGGGATCCCATCTGGAGAAGAGATATTCAAAGCATCAGGGAGATCATTGCACAATTTTCTGTGGCACACAAGATTTTTTTTCTAACACCCTCTCAGTCTATGCCTCCCTTCATCTTACCTTCAGAAGCCTTGGGGACCCTGAGGAGACATCAGAAACCCTCCAGAGAAGTTTTAGTGCAGCTGAAGTTTCTCTGTATTGCTCACCCTGCAATAGTTGAGACCATGCTGTTTTAAAATTTATAGTGTAATTGATTTCTTTATAAATCATTCAGCTCTTATTATTTATTAATTCTTCTGTCAAGGTTAATTTGAAATACTTCTAAATAAGGCTTACTGACAACACCTTTGTTTATGAGATTGACAGCATACCAGTGCATGCTTCTTTATCACTTGCACAGGCAATCTGCACAGACTCATGTCCCAAGAAAGGTGATCCTGCTTCATTCCAGAAAAAAGGTGCAATGTAAATCACCTGCGGGTTCCTGCAATTGTTTGTCATTAATATTGCAGAATCAGACTTCTGTTGTCTGGACAGGATTCAGATTAATATGTCATGTGTGAGGAGGAGTATGGTGGACAACTTGCTGACATAACTTTGCAGGAAGTCAGCCAAACAACACACCAGCTCATATGTATCTGAAATTGTAAAGAAACAGTGAATCAGGATTTCTCAGATCATCTGAAGTGCCGCAATTATACTTTATTCTGTTGGATTTGAATATAAGCAGAGAGACAAATATTCAGCAGGCACTGCTCATTGAGAGGAATCACCAAGAAACATGATATCTAGAAATAGCAGAGCTTAAGGTAAAAACTGCAGGTGAAGACCTTCAGGAATAAAAAGAGCATGAATATTCATGGTGTCTTCTGCAACTCTGGGTGATTAGTTGGGAATGTGTCTTACTACCTGCCTTTAGTGTTGCCTTCCTTCTTTGTCTGTTTTAGCCTGCGAGCTCCAGACAGCAAAACCTAGATGTCTTTTAATATCTGGGAAGCACCTGATGCTAACATAAGAGCAGTCATAACTGCAGACATTTTGCACTGCTCCATGTGGTTCAGCATGCTCATAAACTCCTGACTCTTGTGGCTGCTGTCTGGGTATGAATAGAGTCTTGGCTGTATGATTACATTTAAATGACATCTGCTGCATGTGTTTTCTTTTGAACTGATAATATTTCAGGTTTCTCTTCCATGACAACAGTTCTGCAGCTGAGGACTGCAGCCCAGGTCCCTGCGTCTGTACTTCCCGTGAGGGGGCTCCAGCAAAGCACCACCGGAGCATTGCAGGCTGAAGCTAGCCTCTTTTTCCCAGCTCTCACAGGAGAGGCCCATTTGTCTGCCACCTCCTTCGTGTGTGCAGCTTGGATGCTCCCCTTAATGTGTTTTTTGTTTGTTTTTTGCTTACTGTAGAGTGAATTAGCATAAACCTTTCTTGGAGTTTTGACTCAGTTTAACGAACAACTAATGAACAAGAGGAGAACTAGCACAAAAGACTGCATTGTGCATAGGTGAGAAAGAGGGTTTTGCTGAATATCCCGGTGTGCCCAGGCTGTGGTTACCGATTTCCTCTTCACGGTGCAGCAAAGTGCACAAAGAAGTAATTATTCTGACTTCTAATTCAATCTTCTTCTACTTAAATTCTGTTCATTAGAATGGGATTGTGTGAAAGGTACCACAGCGCTAGCTGGCTTTAGCTGTTGAAGATAGTTTCAAAGGTGACATAAATGCAGGATTATGCCACACAGCCATAAATTTAAATAATTTAACATGAGCCCATGTGGATCAGTGTGAGCTGGCATGCCATGCGGCCAAGGGTGGGGGGTGAGGTGAGGACAGCCAAGGAACGGCGGCAGCATCAGACAGTAACTTGAGAGACGTGAGAGGAGCAAGGTGGTGGTCATACTCTCAATTTAGGAAGCAAATTGACCTAGTAGGAAAGAGGTTCCCATTCAGGCTGTTTGAAATAGAGCAGTGGATACCTCCCCAAGAGACTGTGTTAGCCAGAGTCCTAGGGATTATCCTGGCCCAAAACAAGTAATTTTCCTTCTCAGTGTTTTTCTTTTGCCTCACATATTTTGTCTTTTCGGTTTGGGGTTTTCAAAGCAAGCTGAGGAGGTTAGGGACTGCACTTTGTGGGATGTGGATGTCTGGTCCTTTGAAATCTTAGTCCTAAAACTTCAAGGCCTTCAAAGCAGGAAAAATATCTCACTTTATGTTTAGAGAGCACCAGGCATCACCAGACCCTGGTATGGGAGGTTGCTGGGCATTGGCTAGCACAAATAAAGAAAAAGTTAAGCAGCAAATGTAGCACAGTGCATTTAGAGGTTTGGGGCTTTTTACTAATGCCCAAAATTACGTCATTTTTTCCACAAGTATTTTATTTAGAAAATTTCAAAAGCCATGAAACTGGCCAGTCACACAAGGTGTTTGCAAGTTATTCACCTGAAATATCACAGCATCCATTGAATAAAATATTTGATAAGCATTATCCTGCTAACTCCATGCACATCTCTGCAGAAAAGGATCTCCGATAACCTTGTGTTTCCTACATTGCTGTCCCTCACCCCTCACTGCCCCCCATTCTTCCCATATAAAGCCCTCAGATAAGAAGAGATGATTATTAAGATGGGAGCAGAAGAGCATCCACCAAGGAATATCAATGAAGCAGTATCTTGGTGCATATATAAACTGAGCTCTTTTCCAATAAACCATCAGATATAGGCAAAAGAATGACAAACAGTAAGTGATTCTTGTCATCAGCAGAATTCACATGGGATCCTCTGGAAATCGGCATTTTCTCTCTGCAAAAGAAAAGAGATTTAAAGATTTGGTGAATGCTGACCAGTGCATTACAGGCAGCCAACATCAGTCAGTGGTGACCTGGACTGGCAGCAGCATAGGTATGGAGGAGAGCCGAAATCCCTCTACAGAGAGTGGAGATCTTGCTCAGAGAGTGTGCAATGAGCTTAGGCAGGAATTTATGGTGGATAAAGAGCCATTACTGAGGGACAGCTTTGTAGACTGGAGCCCTGGACCAAATCCAGAGCTACGGGTAAGTGGCTGCAATGCCGCTAACATCAGTTGTGTTTCACACCAGCTCTGAATTTAGCTACTCGTCTCTGAACGGTAGAAGAGTAAATGGCTTGTGTTAGGGGAGCTACAGTATCATCTGGAGTCAGTTTTAATAAAGTCCTACTGACAAACACCCACAAAGTCCATTTTATTTAACACAAACAGGGTAGTCCAGATGCCTGAAGAGAGAATCTGAAGCGTCTCTTCTCCCACAATTAGTTTGAGAGCTCCCAGTTTTTCCTTAGGCAGTAGATATACAGCTTCTCTATGGGAAGGGGAGAGAAGCAAAGACATCAAGATAGCCCTGAATCCGGCCATAATCCCTCCAGCCCCACAGTGAGCTCAGCTACTTTCTGGGCATGGCTCTAGGGACAATGGTAGGGGAAAGGTGGGCAAGACACAGGGTACAATTAAGTCAGTAAAATCACTTTATGGTACCACATTATCAAGGTAGCTTTGTAGGATAGCAGTATTCTCTATAATTCTTATTTAGCTCATTTTCATTAACTGTTATTTCCAGTAGCTTCATTTTATAACAGTTATCTCCAGTGGCATCAGTGTCCCTGCATCTTGTGTTTGTTCTGTCTCTCTATTTATTTTGCTAATAATTTTTTTCCCTTCTTCCCCATTACATTCTTCTTAAGTAATATTATAGTGAGGCAGAGAAGAGCTGTTCATCTGAAAACTGACCTTCTTTTTCTTAATTTTAAAATTCAAACAGAAAACTGAGAAATAGGATAACTGGTTTATTCCTCTGTCTTGCTGCTGGCTAGCTGTATTAGCCTAGTCAAAACCCCATATCCATCTCCAGTGAATCTGTGACCCTAAACAACCTACTGTTTCAATACCACTGCAAGAGGAAAATATTCAATAAACCAGACCTAATTGCATGTACTCACTGAGGTTGGGGGTGAGACTTTACACACCCAGTAAGGAAGCTCATGTACATACTTTGGTTTCAACCTTGAACCTTGGTCATTTCTGTTCCCTCCCAAGCATGCCCACTTTGCAGTTCTCTGTATTCCTGAAATGACTCTAAATCACACATCACAGGGTGAAAAAGATCATAAAGGAACAACAAAGGATCAGCAAACATAAAATAGAAGAATGGCAGCCTCCCCACCTTACACTGCAAAAATCAAAAGGAGTTTTCAAACAACCCCATTTCCAGTCAGCTGGAGATTTAACTCACACAGTAATTTACTGCATCTGCACTTTTTCTGCCCCCCCCCCTTCCCCCTTCTCTTCTTCTTTTTCTCAGTAGTTACTTTTTTCTTGGCCTATAATAAAAGGAATCTAATGACCAAGCCTTACATGCAAATAAGCTTTTCCCCCCAATGTGTGCTGGACAGAGGGGGAATGATAGAGGAGATTCATGGGAAGAAAAAAAAAACCAACACATTTATTGCAAAGAGCTTTTGTATTGTAAAGTAATTCTAGTATTTCAAGAAAAGAAGACAAGTTCACATAGAAAATTATGCCAACTGAGACTGTTTGAGTCTGCAATTTTCTTTGCATGCTGCTGGGGCCAGTGATCACTCTGAATTTGTGGGTGTCCGTATCCAGCCCAGCACTTCTGGTTTCAGGGCAGTCCAGTAGCAGCTCTTGTTTGTTAACTGTTTCCTCCTCTGGTGAATGAGATGTTTTCCTGGTGATTTTTATTAGATAATGGCTCAGTGGGAAACTGAGCAGAAGAAACATTTTCATAATTGATGGCTCAATTTCAGTCCTGAAAACACTCAATGGCTTTTTCAGCCTCACTAACACTGGAAATTATTAGAAATTATAAACTGAGATGTGGCTGGAGCATATCAAAATGGACAAGTACCAAAACCCACAGGCTTGATGCGTTTCCACTTGGGGGAGGGGATGTGTGTTGATTCTTGCAGAATTTCACAGAATTAAGCACAAGAATAATAGTTTTTTGGGAAAAAAATGGATGTAGGAGTGCCAAGCTGCAGGGCTGCATAAGGAGCCATTATGAAGTTTGATACGTAAGGAAAGGTGAAGCTTAGAATAAGGATTATCATCAGAATTTTCAGGAGAGATTTTCCAAAGGACTTGGTTACCCTGAGACAGAAGAGGACTGACTTCTCTCCCCTCACTGTGAGAGCTACTGGATTTTGGCCTCAGCTCCCAGAAGAAGACCCGCTATGTTCTGTCTCTCTTCACAAGCATAGGGGAGGAGAATCAGAGAGGGAACCTGCTATTTTGCTCTTGGACACACTTGATTCTTACTAAAGCAGTTTATGGTATCCCAAGTAGTGTAGTACATTGAACACATTGACTGATTTTTATTTTCAAAAGGCTAAAGCAAGGGTTCAGTTGGACCTTCAAGAAGGGGGGTAGAGAAACAGGTATTTACTGAGCATTTGAACATTTTGTTTCCCCCATCCCCAGGACATGCTCTGGGATCTATATATCATTCTCCCACAGCAGTGTAACCTGCTGTGTGGAGCAGCAGGTCCCCTCAAACAGTGTTCCTCAAACATCTGAATCCTAAGTGTAACATAAGTTTACTGAGAAGGAAGAAAAGAATGAAGGAAAGAAGGAAGGATAGAACGAAGGAAAGAAGGAAGGNCCATCTCTGATTTCACTTTAGTCTACTAGCATCTATTAATCCATTTTACCACCTTGGACATGCCTATCATTGCATTAATGAGGGAGTGCAGAGATTAAGCACTAAAAAGTGTAAAAGTGTGTCTTAATTATTCTGATGATGAAGGGAAAATGGTTATAGGTCTGGAAAGAGCTGTCTTCATGTCTGTTTTCCATGGGCATGCCCTGCTACACCCTGCTCACTGGAGCTAGAGAAAGCCTCTCCAAAGAATATGTCATGCTGGATCCCACCTGTTGCATCCTCCGGAGCCATGGAGCAAACATAAACGGACATAGAAAGACATGTATTAAACCCTGATACAATCAACCCATGAGTTTTTATGATTAGAAGCAGAACTTTTTAGTTTAGTCTTTCTATGTAGAAATCAACCTGAGGGGTCATCGATTACTTTAAAAACTAGGGCTTTTCTTTTTTTTTTTAAGTGGATACTGCAAGCTTTGCTTTCTTTTAATGCAAATGATCTTATTTGGACCTGCTGACATTAGAAACCATTGCATGCATTCTGAATCTAGCACGGAGGCAGAGAAAATAGAATATTGCATCAGCTCCTTTTATGAGAGCTCTTTAAACTGGAAAGAAAAAAAAAAAAAAAAAGAAAGAAATTTAAAAAAAAGTCAAACAGCCACAATCATAAGAAAGGATTTGCTGGTTCACCGTCCCCTGGCATTCCCCCCCTTCTCCTTCCTCCCCCCTTCCATTTCCATCGCTTCAGGGACTTACTACAGCCATGGGATTAATGGACACATAATGCCATCTCTGCTTTACAGCCTGGAAAGTCTCTTGTCTAGTTTACATTGATTTTTCTTTTCTGATGCATTTGCAGAATCTGAGATACCGATGGCGGGAAACATAGATAAAGAGGGAAGACATGAGAAAGAGATACATCCTCTGCCTCATGTTCCCAGTACTGAAAATGCTTCTAGACTTTGGAGCCTGCAGATACTTCCAGTAGCAAACACCCACTTACTCTTTCCTGCCATCATAGAGGACATAGGAAGGGCAGCAGTGATAATCTTGCTCTCTGGTGGGCTGGTGTTATCCATCACTCAGGAACAGATAGGGAATGCATTGCCTTACAACAATTCCCAGTGCAGTGATGTCTCTCTTGTGTGATTGTCACTATGCTGCTTTTTATTGTAGTTCTATTTTTATTATAATTGCTATTAGCAACACTAAGGTAATTTCCCAGGATCTGCTCCATAAATGAATGAACACAATGGTCATACTCATGAGGGAGCTAACACCTACCCTCCTGACTGTGCAGAAAACATGATGTTAAATGCAGAAGAGCAATGGGCAAATGTCACAAGTCTGAATGGTATCAGAAATACTAGATGAGGGCTAGGACTAGGGTTTTTGTGAAACTAGGCTTTTTCTGGGTCATCAACTTCCTTGTTCACTACCCAGCATCACGTCATCCCCAGTAACTCTGCTCCAATCAGGGAAGGGTGCTGCTCTCCACCAAACCTTACCTCTCTACACAGGGAAGAGACAGAAGGTGGGAGCACAGCCTACTTATCTGTTTAGTGGCATTGCTCTTTCTCCTAACAAAGTACTCAAGTAAAGCAAGGCTGCTGTACTGTGCACCTATGGGGTGAAATGACCTGCAGGCCTGTCAGCAGGTCAGATCAGATCAGCTTTGGCAAGAAGATTAATGGGGTAGAAAGAGCTCTATGAGCCTACTCACAGTCCCCAAAACCTCACCAATAACATTGCAGTACTTGACAGCTCTGCAATATTTTGTTTATTAGTATCATGCACAGGTGTCACCCATCAGCAATACAGAAAAGATGGATGATCTTTTAGTTAAGATGCTAAACACTGCCTGAAGCCAGCCTGTTTTTTTAGTAACAGTGACAAAAACACAGACTCAGAAAGAATAGAAGGAAAATGCCATCCTGTGACCATGTCCCTCTCTCATCTTCAGCATCTTTGGTGTCAGCTTTGTAAATCTGATGGAACAGAAGATGGAGGAAAGGCTGGGAATGATGATTAAAGCTAACCCAACACCAGCTGGGGTCCATCTTCGGCTGGCTCAGTGTATGAGTGAACCCTCTGAATAGAGAGTTCTTTCTTAGTCTGCTTTAGGTATCTGTGGTATCTTTAGATATCTTAGAGGTTCCTTAACAGACAGTCTAGACTCCCTGTTAGGCACCAGTTCAAGTGTGCAGCAGAGATAGAAAGGGAGGAAGACTGATGCCATCCCATGTCATTTGCTTTTTGCCATGCCACTCTGTGCAAGTGAGTGACACATTGTATTTCAGGAGCAGCAGGAGCCATTCGGCTTTGAGTGATGGTGCTGCTCAGGTGGTTACGAAGGCATCTCATTTCCCTTCAACTACCCCATAAAGTAGTCTCGTTTCCACAATACCCTATCGTATCGTGCCAGCATCTCAAGGCAAGTGGGTCACAAGGCTTTTTTTCCCACTCTGAGCTCTCAGTTCCAAGCAGTTCTTCTCACTCTGTCATGAAAGGGAGTAAATTGTTGTTCAAACAAGTGTGACCCTGTGCTTTGCTGTCATCAGGACAGCTTTTTAGAAGACATTTAATGCTTAATATGGAGCTCTTGACAGAAATGAGCTATTCCTTGCTGGGCTCCTGACAGACTGCTGGAGAGTCTCAGGAGGAACAAAAGAGATTTATTGGAAAGAAGGTTTTCTACTACAGGCAAGGAAAAAAATAGGAATGTGGTCATTAAAAGAGCAAAAAGCAGGAAAATGAGAGGAACCCTGGTGATAGGTCCTGTTTCCCATCTAGCCGAAGAAAGAGACACGCAAACATTCAGATTAATCTTGGGAAATAACTAGTATCTCAGGTTTTCATTGCAAGAAATTACATGTTATCACCAATATTATTTATTTATTTTTACTCCAGTTAATAACTATATTCAGGAAATTAGAGGAAAAATAGCATACAGTTCCATCAGAAAGACTGTGAGGAAATAGATCAGCAATCGAGGAGAAATAGTACGCGCGTCTCAACAGCATTGTTTCTTTTCCCATGCGTATTTTCACATTTAAGGGAACCTGTGTTTGTTTGCTCTGTTTTGCAAGGCTAGGTTTCATCCTTTCTTCAGGTGCCTATACAAACATCAGCTCTTTGAGGTGGATCCTGCAAAACTCCAGAGCTTCTTTTCTTCTGCTTTTGAAATTCTGAAAATTCATATTTTTATTCATTATTCATCTCTCCTATTGTTTCACTGTGAGCAAGAAGAATTAGGTAGTGCCTTAGCTGACTGACTGCACAGGACAAACAGTGAAGAGACCGTTTTCCAACAGTCCAAAGTCTAAAATCTTTATCGTCCTGTGGAGTGAATCCTGAAGGATAAACCAGTTGGAAGAAGTCTTTTAAAGGACTTGGTTGCCTTATTACTATTCACTTCAATGGAAGTTTGACCTCTAAACTCTTCAGGTATACTTTGACAATTGCACCCTGCGTTCAGGCATTACTGGTTTCAGAAATAATAAAAGAAAGGAATTAATTTTTTAATTAACATAATTTACTGCAATGTGTTTAGCGGCTGACATGCAGAAGCTGTGAGGTGATCCAAACTATACTGCGGGATGCGGCTACAAGAAAGGCTGGATGCTGTAGAGACTCTGAGATGGACAGGCCAATAAATACGGTGCAAACTGCTATCCCTTCCCTGAAGTCAGGGGAAAGATGCTGAATTTCATCTCTTAAGAATCTGGCCTTGAATCATCACAACCTTCTGGAAAACTCCTAAAAAAACCCCAGACTTTCTCCACAGGAGAGTAGAGGTGTTCAGAGATTAAAATGTTTGACAAGGTTCAGATGCTCACAAGTCCCATGCAGAGAGACTAGGTGAGTCTCAGCAGTCTCAACAAAGCTGGATTTAATCTAGGAAGGGTGGGACCGTCCATGGCAAGTAGAGGGGAGACAGAGGGAGAATTTCTAGCAATAACTCATTGCACAGAATGTTAATTTTCTGCTCTGAACTGCCCATTGCAGATACAGAGCAGAGGGATAGACCTCAAGGATGCTCTCCCAAGAAAGCTCAAAAGAGCCACCAGCAATGAATGCTTTTCCTGAGGACTAGAGGTTTGTACTTTCACTGCGTGAGCCCTCCATTTCAGCTCACACTGTACTAGTCATCAGACTAGCCAAGTCCAGATATAATGCTCTCTTTATTGTTTGATTTTTACTACAAAAGCACCTCAGAGAAATAACCAAGGATCAACACCCTGTCACACTAAACATCTCAAGGAAAGAGAATAGAAAGGCTAGGCTGTGCCCCAGAGATCTTACAATTTAATTGAAATTCCAGGAACACACCTAGATTTGAGGAAGGGCTGTTTATTGCATTATTCTGCAAACCAGTTTTCTTGTCTTCATCAAGAGAGAAAGCTTCCTTCTTCACTTCTCTGTTCCAAGTAAAATCCTGCTTTCTGCATTCCTTTTTTTTCCCTCCAAACACAAGAAGAAAAGAGAATGAGAGGTGAGAGCTGATTGAGTGAGCAACAGCAGGGGAAAGAAATGAGTATTTATCAATGTTCCTCTCCTTTTAAGGCACATCAATTCTGAAGTTGCTGACAGAGGTCTTGCTGTAACTGCTGGAAGAACCTCCAGGAGCTAATAATTTTATGTTCAGACTTATGTAAAAAACAGTTTTGATTAATTATTGATGCAAAGTTAGGAAAATGAACATTCGCTGTGCCTTGGCACAGCCCTATCAAATAAATGAAGCTGCGGATGCTGCACAGCGTGCCGTTCGACCCCCAGATCTCTCTAGCGGCTCTTTCCTAGTGGGGGAGGCCTGGGTTCCTCGTGGGGGGGCAGCATGTCCCCTCCCATTGCAATGTCCTTTGGAGTGCTTGTTTTGAGGCTCCTGAAATCTAGGAGCTACCAGCTTTTTTTATACACCTCAGACAGAAGTGGACCATATTATATTTTGTGTGATCACTGAGCTGGGCATGACCACTGAGGTTTTTTGACTTTTGACTTAAGATTAGTGCCTGAAATCTCTGTCTTATTTTGCCATTGCTCTGTGGAGCTGGCTGAGGTTCAAGTGAAGGCATAATGTTCCCATGTCCAGCATAGCACTCCTGTGGGTTCCCAAACAATGTATCTGTGCACAGCAAACAGTCTTGACAATAACTGCTAGCAGATTCAATTCAATTCCATCTAATTAAATAGGTTCAGCAGCACAAAGACTGCAGAAATGGCTGCAATCTCATGCTAGACACGCAGCTGCAGAGCTGCAACACATGCTTGTAAAAGGTGCAAAAAGTACATTCGACCTTCTTTTAGTGGGAAACCCATTGCTACGTAAAAATCTCTACAGCACATTTATATCAAAGGGCTAATCTACACTTAAACTTGATGCTGATAGTAAGAGTCAGACCCAGAGACAGACACATGCCTCTGGTCTGTACGCATATGTATTCCCACCCCATGTTAGACAGACAAAACCCCCCTTTTCCATTCTGCAATACCATTTTTTGCCTGGATCTGTCTCCACTGTTTTGTATGGGGCTGCACTGGTCACAGTGGGAACCACAGGGAGTGGAAAGGGGAATTTTATCAACTGCTTCTAGGTAACTAAACAGTCTAAGTCATCTTGCCCATTAATGAACATGTCATATAGCCCTGCTCTTCACTTCATCACTTTCGTGTCCTTTCCAGAGTGATGCCATTTTACATCCCGCAGCCTTTTTTAAGCTCCTGATGTCCAATACTGATAGTCTCTTCTTATAATCTTTCTCTTTTTCTTTTTAGCACTCCTGGCTTCCCAGAAACATTTTCTAGGGCCGGCTTTTTTACAATGGTTTCAATTCTTAGCTCTTCACTCTTCCAATTGTTCTTTACAGATATGGAGGGTGGGTGACTTAAAAGCGCCCTGGCTTAATTCAGCTCCCCTTGAACTCACTAGTATAGAAAAACTGAACTGCACATTTCCATTGATTTCAACAGGGGAAGAGTAAGGCAAGTACATTGGGCTTTAGAAATTCCCCCCCTTGATGTTTTCCCATCACCCTGTTCCCTGTCATTAGCACACTTTGTACTACTGCTCCCAGTTCTGCTATAAAGTGTGCTCGTATTTTCCTTCTCTTTTGCACCTGTCCATCTCCATGCTTTAACAGGTTTGAATTTCTCTCTGTGAATTTTGTAGGACTGTAACCCTGTCTTGTGGAACAATTACTGCTGCTTTGTAATAGAGTTTACACTGAAATATTCTCAACCAGAGCTTCATTTGCCTAGGAATATATCATACAGCCATATTATGGAGACATCACCTGCAGCCTTGCAGCTAAGTAGCAAGGTTTTCTTCTCTTGGACAGTCAACACTATTACCCTCAGAACCAGAAGCAAATTTTTAATGAGAAATTTTCAAATAAAAGTTTGCTTGACATTATAATTAACAAGAACTTCTTGTATGCACTATTCTGTTAGAGGAAACTAAATTGAGCCAGGTTATAACTGAAATTGGTGCTTCTGCTTCTGTTTCCTAATGTCCAATTTTGTAGTGAAGTAGTGGAGCATATGTCTTTGACCGAGCTGTGTATGGTACCAGAAGTTTTGTACTATACCCTAAGAGCAGTAATAACCCGTTCACACTAATCTCTGCAAAGTTAGATCTGTACTCCCAAAGGCCAGCCTGGAGATCATCCTGCAAACTTACCTTGTGAGATTTATCCTGAGAGGCACATGGTTTTCCAGCTAACTGGAAAATAGTCCAAAGACCTAAAGTCAAAACCTTAGTGCAGTCCCACCACTTAGGTGTTTTATTCACTTTCAATGTACTCCCATGCAGTAAAATGGTGTCCAATGCCTAGCTGGACCTCAGGGAGAAACTTTAATGGGTGTAGAGGCCTGAAGCTGCACCAAGGCAAAAGCCACCACTGGTGCCTTTCCCACTTGCTATTCTCATTGAATATAACCTAAACAGCAGATCCCTCTTCTGAACTCAGGTGCAAACTTATAAAAATGGCTTCTGAGGTCTTATTGATCACTCCTCTCCAGGCAGTTGTACAAGACATTCTTCCCAATGCCCAAAATTATGTCTGAAATCAGTTTAGGGAATGAGCAAGTCTTTTAATTAAAACAGTCTGTTATGATGAATCTGTTATTACAAAGTCTTACCTATGTAAAACATTAATAATACAAATTTCATTTGTTTATGTCAGCACCAAGCATTAATTTTTAATGGCGAAATGTATGAGTTATGAAAGGCATTAATGCAAAACAAATCACCAACTGAGAAGGGAAAGGAAATCCATTTTTTAGGGTAAGCAGTGGGAATGAAATATTATTGTGGTTATAACCAGGGAAAAAAAATATTTCTTAGGGCTCCAAGAGCAATTAAAAAAACCCACTGAATCCTTGGGTTTTATAATCATGCTTAATTTTAGTTCTGTATCGAGCAAAGATTGTGTCCATTTCATCCATCCCATGCCTTGATGCCATCTCTGAGGAAGCCTTTTACACTAAATGACTCTGCCATGCAACTGCCACGAAAGCAGATCAGATACATACACATAATAACCATCTCGCTGCTGCAAATGAATGAGATCACAGAGAGCCCAGAAGTCAGTCATGCTCTCTTGGTGGGCCAAATTCATCACAGATGTAAATGGGAGACAATCTGTGTGATTTAGGAGTCACTCCTGCTTACACCAGCAATAAATTTACTCCAGACGTTAATTGCCAACTCATTCTTACAACTTATGATTATAATTCTGCAGGATAAATCAATACCAGGTTGTTTTCAAAATGGACTGTAAGGGTCGTGGTGGGCTGGTCCTGGGTCCATGGCAGAGCTACTGAGAAACTGTAGCTTTTGATAGGGCTTTTGCTTCTGCATTACCTGCCATACTCACATTTCACCCTTACTCTCACAACAGTTTCACAACAAGAAGATGCTGTTAAGCCCTGGGCAGAGAGTAAATGGAAAATCCTCAAGTGCTTAAGGACCAAGTCTCACTAGTACTGGGGCAACTCTTTAGCAAGGCTTAGGATTGTGGGTTCAAAGGGGTTGTGAGCACCACAGCCCCTGGTGCCTCTGTCTACAGCAGTCAAGAGCATCTTTTACCACACCAGTAATCTCCCTGATTTTCAGTGAAACTGTTCAGATGTGTAGGGTGAAGCCATGTCTCCTTTTCTTATCAGAGTGCTGTGGGAAACATGGCTGTAAGGGGTTTGCAGAATGCCTGTGAAGCCTAGAAATAACATCTATGCCCACCAGAGACACATCAGGACTCAAAATGTCGTGATAACAACAGTCAATGGGCTGGATGTTGTGCTCTGCAACAAGGACCCAGACAATAGATTGTAGTGAATGGGATAGTGTGAGAGTGGCAAAGCAGGACTCAGAAATCACTTGGCTCCTGCTCAAAAGGCTTTTGTAAGCCATATGAGGCACTAACCTGGCATAGCATAATTAAAATTTCTTTTCACTACCAGTCTAGCTGTGGCTGTTAAAGGACTGCTACAGAGCTAGAGAATGAGGACATCATCTGTTTTTAAGCTTTCTGGAACTGGACTTTACCTTTTTTCTCTGGTTAAGACTTCAGCAATATAAGCAATACATCTTGTAGCTTCCATCTCTCTCCCACACTCTTCCTTTCCCTCTTTCTGTCTTTCTTTCTTGTCTCAGTCTAAACAAGTTGCTGATATTAGCGATAAAGCAAGAATTTAATATCATCCTACAGGGTACTACAACAAACTGCCCCTTGGTTCCATCGATTCAACAGGCCTGAAATATAGGAAGGCATCTAAAGGGGAAGAATACAAGATGGACTTTGCAGATATAAATTCTATAATATTGGATTTCTCCTAACACATTTCAGGGCTGTATTGTGTTGCACCAGCTAAGCAATAGGTTCTTATTGGTGAATCATTTAGAGCAGGTTATGGTACTTCATCTCAACAATAACCCAGATATTACAATGTGTGACACATCCACTGCTTCATGTTTCCGATAGAGACACACCACCCAACCTGAGGGTACCAGAAACCCGGCTGGAAGCAATTTAAGGGTTTTTTTCTTCCCCCCAGCATCAATGTGTGAGGTGACATAAATATAGGAGAGGTTGTAGCTTTAGGGGAGAACCTGCTGCATCAGGTATCAAAGACTTCATAGGAGAAGCAATAGTAAATATTTAGGACATGTGATGCTGTAATCCATTATTTCTTCTCCCACATACACAATTCCCCTCCAATTTGTAAGTATCCATTTGGCAAGGATATAAAATAATAAAATCTTAGTCTTTTTCTCCTTCTGGATATTTAGCAAGCTCATTTTCAGAATTCATGACTTGAGAAATGAGATTCAGTTTACCACAAAGTATTCAAAAAACTATCAGCTGGCCTTTCCTTTCCTCTTGAGGGGAAGAGTCCAGATCACTCTGAAAGGCTTCCTTATAAGTTCTCAGTCTGGCACTTTTCATGATGTTGCATTTATATTACAAATGAAGTAGGCAATTGCCTCCACACTATTCCCTTGTCCCTTGAAATTAAAGCCAGAGGAGGAGCAAAACAGAATAGCTCATTGCATTGTTCTACCACTTTAGGAGATGGCTTTGACCTTCAACATCCTTTCATTTGAGATTCTGGCTAATTTAAAATTATACAAAAGAGGACAGGGATAGTGCCTGCATGTGGTGCAGAATACAACAGGGTATGCAATAAATTACATTTGCATTCTCTTTAACAACAATTTGCACATAATCTGGTTGCTAACCATTAGTTCTGCAGGTGAAATCTCATGGCCAGGTCCCTGAGCCAGGCACAAAGATGATGGGCTCATATTTGTCGTAGGAACAGTATCATAAAATGCTGTTCAACATGATGTCTCTCGTGTTAAAATACCAAAAGCCCAGTGGTCAACAAACAAATTGAAAAGACAAACCCATGCATTTTTGGTACCACTTTTCCCAGAACTCCAAAAGCTTTTTATTTCTTAGAAATGAGGGTGGAGGTTAGGGGGAAATGAGCAGTTTCTGGCCTGGGTTGCTCAAGCTACAGTCTTCCTTGAAAGGCACCACAGAACTGCTCCATATGTGATAAAGTTTGTGTATAATCAATAAAAAGAACTTGAGATCTACTTGAAAGAGGGAACGGGTCAGTGTTGATAACCTTCACAATTCTTTTTATTTATTATTAATACCTGCTTGCTGGAACTCCAGCAACAAGAAATACGGAATACTAGGCAAAACAGAGACTCCTCTTTCCACTCTAATCATCCTGCTTTATTTTTCCTCTAACTCCACCTTTTTCAGAATGTTGTTATTGAATCTTCTGGAACTGGGTACCTTGGGGTAGCAAAACACAAGTTCCTGAAACAAGTTGTATTCAAGAATTTTTTCTGGAACTGCCAAGTGGAACAACTGTGGTAAGGGTTGACAGGTTTTTTTACATTTTCTCATCTCCCAGTGTGGAGAATGCCTCCACCCCACTGCCTCAGGGCAAAGGACAGGATATAACCCCCGCCGCAGTGTCTAGTGACAATATTTGTCCTAGTGCCAGGTGCTTGTAATGTAACAGGACCATGTTTCGAGAGGGAGAGAAAAGAACCAAATGTAGGACATATAAATGTCTGATGTACGTTTTTTAAGAAAAAGGCTTGAGCCTGTGGTAGAAGGTGGCTATCAACCCCACTAGCAGCCTACCTACTACTTCTGAGCTCAGGTAGCTAATGGCCTCTGCATGGCCTTTTGAAAACAGAAAAGCTGTGACTGTACTCAGGGCCAATTGGAAGCTGGATGGTTGCTGTCAGGTACTGAGCTGCAGCTCAGTTTAGAGCATCCAACCAGTCTGTTACCTCCAGTATGTCCAAAAGCTTTAGGGTCCACCCTGCTTTCTTCAGACATATACCGATTGCAACAAAGCCTCACAACTGACTTTTCAGACATAGTGGGCTGGATGCTCAAATGGTCTCATTTAGCATGAAATAGACAAAGAATGGGTCATGTCCCTCTATAATAAAAACCTTTCTTAAAGCTAAAATGGGCTTTCTGAGGTTCTTTATCAACCAGGAATGTCCTCAGGCACAAGACAACCAAATAAATACCTTTTAAAATTACATACTTCTCCAAATTCAGAAGATCAATCAGACTCAGAGCCTACAAATGTTGTAGAGTTTTGGTGGTTGGTTTTAATGAAGAGAAAGTTTCCTGATTTGGGGGGAGTTTTTACCGTGCAAACTCTGGGAAGCAGAAGGAGTACTGACAGCTTTTGTGTGAAAATTCTTCAGCAGCTTTACTTCTGGTACCAAGTAAGTTGTTTCAAATTTTGCAGCAGTCTTATAAAATTGTCATGGTTAGGAATTTGAAAAAGGCACGTTTCCTCCTCTTTTATCCTGGATCAGTACTCTTCTGGTCATTCTCTTGCTGTGGCAGGACAATTGCCTCCAGTTTTATGTCCTCTGCTTTCACTGGTATCAACTACCAGATCTACGTTTCCCTCCATCAGCTCTTTCATACAGGAAAAATGCTCCCATGTAAGGTGTTTGCCAATAATCATCTTCAGGTTTTCTTTATTCAGTTATAGCCCAGAGTGATTTATTATAGTTATTTCAACTGTCCCTACCCTTTGGCTCTTAAATTATTCTCTTTACTGTTTACTATTATTATTTGTATTATTGTAACTTCTAGTTGTAGACCAGAACAAGAACGTGCTTTGCATTTTTCACTGCCCAGATTCCTGCGTGGGTTGTCTCTGTTATTTCACTGAGGGACAACGTATGTATAAGCTGCAATTTTCCAGTGTAGCACAGCTGTAGTTACCTGTGTAGGCACACCACTGAATTCACAGGCATATTCGGTATTTCTTCGCATGGATGCTTCATAATATTAATATGAGATTAAAGTGCCTGATTTGGAGCATCCACATTCTGAACTGTGAGGGCTTATATTTCTTCCCCCCCCTGCCCCTCCATCTTACAAGCCATTGCTTTTAACATTCCCCTTAGGATTTCTTCTATCTGACACCCTTTCCTACATCACACTAAGGTGTCCTGGGTTGTTTCTTGTGAAGAAAGGCAGGCAGCTTGGCCAGGAGCCCATTTGTAACCAAATCAGCTCCCTGGACTTGTATTCTCCTGAGGCAGTGGTTACTATAGACTTCATGGTCATCTAAATGCACTCACACCATATTTTGCTGCACCTAAAGTCAATTCACAGCCCTGTGAAGCCACAGGAAAACCCCATTGCCTTAGTTGGCTGTAGACCAGACACTTAACTGGCACTTAAAATTGTCAGCACACAGGTGAAAAGCTGTTTAGCCAACAAGGAAGACAGTGCAATATCAGATGCCATTTGCCACTTGAAAACATAAAAAACACCCTTTCTTTGAAATGTGATCTGCCCATAATGTGACTTCAACACTGGTGTCTATTACTTGGTACTTACTTTTAACTTGAATTTTTACCAGCAATTTTAAACAACTATTCAGTTTTAATCTCATAGAAAGTTTAAAGCAATTTTTTATTAGAGCGTAACTCTAAAATACCACTTTGGAATGAAGAATTATCTCCCAAGACTTACTAGATAGGCTTTACTTTACTTTCAGTTGATCTGACAGTATTTTATTAATAATCAGCCCTTTTTTGTATTGCTATTATGCTTTTTTCTTCTATTAACGCAGTTTATATCTCTAGCATCACTATTATAAAGAAGACTGTGAAATATCTCTCAGATATGCTGCGTAGTAACAAAGTAGATAAATATTGCTAACAAATCACAGGCACTATTTTTTTAAAATTTTCTTGCTGTTAATAAACAATGAAATATTTAATACAAATTTTAAGAAATATTTTAATAGGTGGAAATCAGATTACGGTACAGTCTACATCCACTGTAAGGGAAGAGGGAGGGAGTGGGTATTCGTGTTTTATGATTTTTACATCCTTGCTTATGAGACATTGTTCAAAACCAGCCCACAGCTCACTGCCTATGCTTGCCTTCATTTGAGTACAATTCTGTAGCAGAAATAGAATAGGCAGAAGCTTGAATCTGGTCGTCTTCCTCTGTTTTAGATTATTTATCCCTGATATAGCGCACTGTCTTCATTCTTCATTCATTTAAACCCAGTCCAGAAGTCAACGATAACTAACTTCATGATCATTTTGAATTTAATAGGTTTATGCAGGAGGTCTGTGGTAAGCCTGTTAGTTTTACAGAGCACAACTCAATTCACTTCTCTAGTGATTCACACCAGCATAAGTGAAAGAAAAACAGGCTATGGAAATCCAGTCTGAACATGGGGGCTTTCCGCTTTTCATTAACCCATACTTCTGACCACTTCAGTACATTTGGCTTATTTCATTGTCTGCAGTGTTTACAATTCCTCCCCTAGAGTATAATCTGCAACCAGAATTAACACCGTATTTATGCCTTCCCCCTAGTCATTAAGATTGATGTGGAGTAAAAATGGTGTTAATATTGATCCTTTTTGGCATTCTGCTGGACAGTATTTTCAACTGTGCTTACTGTGCCACTGATTTCTCACCCTTCCTTTGTTGTCTGGCTGGCAATTTTCCATCTCTGTCAATACCCATCATGCTTTGGAGAATTACTTGTGAGGTGCCTCTCACATGTCTCGCAGAAACCTAAATAAATGCTGTCTCCTCCCATGTTCATTTTCTGAAAGATCTTACCCCTGACCTCACATTGATTTAGGCCCCCCTACTGAGTAATCAAGTGCTGCTTTGCACACATAAATATCTGATGGGACATTATTTGCCTACAATCATGTATGATGCCAGGGGAGAGCTACTCAAGTAGTTTCCCTGCCCATCCATAGGAACAGAAATTGGGCAGACTCAGAAGTAATTGCCAGTCTCTCTCGTTTCCTTCTTTTAAGAGTAGTACCACCTGTTGGACCTAATTTTGATCTCGCAGTTTAAAATCAGAAGTAAAACAGTTACAAACAAACCAGCCAAAAAATGTTTCCCAGTTTCTCTGATAACATCCTAGTGGGTTTTCATTTTTTAGCAATGTCAATAAACCATATCTCCTTTGAGGTGCAAGACTATTGCTCACTTAGATGCTCTGTGGTGCCCATAAAGGGTGAACCCTGTTATAAATATTTATTTTAAAAGCTGATTCTGCAGAGGCTAAACTACCTGCCATTACCTTCAGTGGAAACCCTTCCATTGACTTCAATGGGTCATAATTATTAAGACTGAATTCTTACCACATGAGACCCATGAAACTGTAAGCTTTCCAAAACAGGCATATGTGTAAAACCAGAATCTGCATCTTGGGAGAATGAGGTGAGTTCTGCTGGGCATTTTAATGCCAAGATAGATAAGTGAAATTATAAATAGCTCAAACCAACACTTCATTAAAGTAGTGCAGAGATTTATGGACCCTCAAGAGCACAAGGTTTTTTTCCACCTTTGAAAACATCAAAGAAAATCAGAGAAATAACTTTTCAGTCTAATCCTCATGACCAAAAGCCCTGCTGAGCAGTCTAAGCAAGAAGCAAACATATCAACACAAATGGGAACTGGCTTCTGAAAGGAAGGTTTGATCCAGAGAGCTGGATGATCACTAGGAGGAGTGCTCAGTAAAAAGGAATTCCACTGTATTCAATTTAAGTATCCATTTTATCTGTTCCTTATCAACAGCTCTATTGACAAGGTCTTTATTGTTTCCTAATTGTTTGTCCCAGTTTTTTGTGCTTTTCTGTGAAGGGCTAGTTTGAAAAGAGGAGTTCAGTAGCTCGGCTGTGTTATTTGTAACTCAGCCATCATTGATTTTATTCCTTTACTAGTTTATTAAAGGGCCTGCTGTATCTCTGTGACAACCTGCAACATTTACTGCACACTTAAAGCTCTTTCTCATTCAAAACTGTCATTAATTTGTTCCACATACTTTGATCTTCATCATATCTTTCACTTCTTCACTTACTTCTAGCCTTCAGCAGCCTGGAGAGTGCTGGTAGGGTAAACAGCACAGACATGAATACTTCTTCCTAGTGAAAGCACTGCTTCGAGGCTGTTTCATGTTTGTTCAGCAGAAACTGGACCAAGATGTTCATCTGTCACTCAAAAGCCTTAGGGACTTTTCATGGTGTTTATCTAGTCTGTCTCACAGGGGACCATAACATCCCTCCTTGGGTTTCAACCTGCAGGACGCAAATGTCAAACTACATCATTGCCTACAATCACACCACTAGTGAAAATTCATACCAGCCAGGGTCAGGCAGGAAAGCCCTCTCCTCTCTGCACTAAGAACACCTCTGTTGCGGAGAGGCTCTGGTACACACATACGGAGCAGGGTCTGCGAGCTCTCAGGTAAGTACAACTGCAAAGGGATCAGAGAAGGGGCCGCATGGCAAAGGCAGTACAAGAAGAGCTGCCTGCATCTTGCCCACTGCTCTGGCTTTGCCTTGGTCAGCAGCCCTGCAAGCAATGATGCAACATTCCATGTAAAACCTCAGTTCTTTATTCAAAACCATTATAAACAAACAACCCAGAAAACAAAGCCCTGGATTCTTGATGCAGAAGAAGTTCAGTACACATTCATGTATAAACCCTTTTGCAGCCATGAGTTAAACCAATGATGCAACCTCTGGAGCACTGTGTGCAGTGCTGCTTGCTCCAGATGAGGAAGAACACTGCAAGATTAGAGTTCATTAAAGAGACTCGAGGAAATTCCCACATGAAGAAAATACTCAGTTCAGTACAGAAATAAATGCAAAAAGAATATGGGGAAATTGTATGAAATGACAAACAGGCTGGAGAGGTTACACTGGGAGCTCTGCTTTCTGTGTCTCGCGACAGCAAAACAAAGAGACAGTTGATGGGATATTAAGAAGCAGCAAATTCAAAACTGATAAAAGGAACTATTTCTTCACAGTTTGTTTCACTGCCAGAGGAAACCTCTGAGAATAAGAATTTAACAAGATTTCCTGGGGACTGGCCACTCACTTGAATAAGGAGAATGCCCAGAATTAGAGCAGTTAATGCTACAAACCCTTGGAAGAGACTTCACACAATTCTCTTAGAAAACAGTATGTATTAGAGAATAAGTGGGAGGGAGGGGGAGATGGATTATCCTACATCTGTTTGTTGTGCAGTGCTTATATTTTCCTTAGAAGCATCTGGCATTAGCCAGTCATAGGCTGATAGCCAAAGTCATAGCCTGATCCAGGCTGATAATTGTATTGTTGCCATTTTCTGGTGTCCCTTAGTTGTTTCTCTTCCCTCCTCCACCTGGTTAGAGCTGATTAAAAATCCTGAAATTAATTTCACACAACGATTCAAAACTGTTTTCATCCTGAAAGGTTAAAAATAGACTCATTTTTTCTTTTCTTTCTTTTTTTTTTTTCTCAGAAACTTATGGTGAAGTATTTTAATGAAAACATTTACTGCAAACACAGGTGCTAGTAAACAAAATATGTCAGTATACATTTGGAAAATGTTTACAATTCGAGGGTTTGGGGAGAGACTGAATATTTTAATAAAACACTTGCTTTTAATGAAAAGCACACTTTAAAAAAAAAAGGCTGGTGGAGTTATTTTCGTTTAAAGGACCCAGAAAAATCTTGATCAACTCAAGCCCCGAGGATGAGTTCAAACGGCCCTGAAAGGGGTTAGTGCAGCTAGGAGACAGCAGCGGGCTTCATCCCAGAGCAGGCACGAGCAGGTGAGCGGGATTCGACAGACTGAAAGATTTATCACAGGTGAAGGAGTGGAGGAGAGATGAGGAAGCCAAATCCAGCTCCTGCTGGATGTCAGCAACATCCACAGAAAACCCTTTTTTGACGTGGGCAGGAGCAGGACACGCTGTCCGCTCCCCTGGGGTGGCTGGCGGGTCTCCCAGGGGTGGTCCTCATCCCTTTCCCATCACCGGCTGTGCAGGGACCCCAATGGGAGACAAAGCGCAGGTGTATTCTTGATTAAATTGAGGAGATGGGGCTGCTGGCAGCAAATGCATATCCCGCTCTCGGCCCCCCGGCACTTCGAAACGAGTTGCCTCTCCCTCCGTTCCTGCCGAGCTCCGGAGAAAGGAGAGGAAGGAACAGGCATTAGCAGAGCCTCTAATTACGCGAGAATGGGGAGCACATCCCTGCGGTGCAGGGAGCAGGCTGGGGTAGGTGCTCAGCCATCCTGGAACAAGCTGAGTTACTTAAGGTTTCCTCTGTCTGCTGTTATCTTCGTCCCTTTGCTCCATGTTAATTGATCCTTTCTTTTTCCCTTTTTGGCTGAAACAGATGCTTTTAATGCTCACAAACAATAAATCCTTTCTTTTTCCCCCTGCTCACTGGGATGTAAACCCACACAGAAGGGGACAAGGGGAGGGGTAGGGAAAAGGGCTGCATGCCACGCTGCCAGCATTAGCAGGAGGACAACAGCGGCGATGGCCCGGAGTGGCAGCAAGGCTAACCTACCGCGGCTGTGGCCACCTAACCAACCTGCCTTTCACTAGGAGACCGGGGCCTCCAAAACGTGTGTGTGTGCGCGTGTGTGTCGGTGGGCTCACGGGGGTGCTGAAAGTTGGCTTGCCCCCTGCTGTCAGTACGGCTGATGGATTTCTTAAGAAACTGCTAGCAGGAGCAGTGAGGATGGCTACCACCTTCCCTCTGCTTTAGAAAAGTCAAATGAAATAACATACTCGTACGTAAAATTGGCCGTAAGCCTTATCTCACACTCACACCCGACCGCATCTTAGCAAGGCACTCTCTTGAGAGCATAAGCTCCTGAAATGAAAGCATCCAGTTGATCCAGTGTGTCTATCCTTCCCCCCCTAAAAAAGCCTCTTGGGTGTCTTTACACATGGGCTGGGCTGTCTCCTGGCTCTCTTCCATCTGCTTGCCAGGAGTAGGCAAGCCCAGCTTCCAGTGGGGCTCGGAGACCATCACTTTATCCTTGTGGGTCACTGACACATGTGATGAAGTGCTTACGATGCACTACCTCCAGGAAAGCACCTTTGCCTCAAAGCTCAGGCAGTTACTTGCACCAGGTGCTGCTTATTTAGAGGGGAGGAGTGGGTACAGGCACAGCTTTCTACCTCTTCACACCTCTGCAGTGCTCATGTTTCTCCCAAGTACAAGTGCCACCTCCTTCAGTCAAATTCTGCCTCTCGCAAAGTCTGGACAAAAGCTCCTATTGAGATATGAACACAATGGAACAAATACAGGAGCTTGGCTGGGATCTGCTTAGCAGCTGTGCAGGCAAAAAATGGGGAAGTGCACTCACACTTTCATCTTCCATTTTGTTAGGTATGGGGTGAAGATCTCACTTGCTTTCAGAGGTGTGTGGGTGCCTTGTTCCCCTAGGTGCTCACGAAGAAACCCATTCTTCAGCTTCACACCTGCACAGCCCTATGGCATCCGCTGAAGCTACAAATTTTGCAGCAACAGGGCTTTAATTTTTCCATAAATGTGTTGTTAATATTGTTGTTATTTTGTTATTAAAACCATCTCTACGCTCTTTGACTTTGCTGGTTTGCTTCACGTTAAACAGTTCAGCACATCTAGCCACCACTGTGAGCCACCAGCATGACTTAAGGACGCCGTAAGTTTACCCGTAGCAATACATACATTTGTCCTCTGTCAATATTGCAGAAACCCTGTAACAGCAGCAGAGCAAGTTATCTGTGCCAAAGAACCACCCCACAACTGCTGCCGGGCTCTGTTGTCAGCAGTGGGTCCGTCATTCCCGCCTGCATTCATTCAGACGTGCCACACCATCAAGGTATGAATCAACAGCCCCCCACTGGCCTCAGTCTGTGTGTGAAGGGAAAGAGATAAAGGTATTATCATTAAAGAATACAAACCCACCTTCCAGAGCCACATGTAAGTGAGCCGGCCGTATTTGGCTTTGGGAGCCTAAAGCTTAAGACTCAAAAGTCGCTTTAAACTAAATTTTCCCTTTTCAAAAAAAAAAAAGGTGTTACAACTACAAGCTGTTTCAGCAAAGCCTCCTCAACAGATAATCGGATTTACATAATTGGGTGCTGGTGGGGCTTCAATAAATCATCAACGTGGCAGCATGTTTATTATAGCCACACAGAGTCACTGCTCTTCACAAATAGTTCCTAGTGCCCAAAATACACTACATGCAACTGAGGGGAAGACAGATGGGTGGTTAGTTCTTGTAGACAGGAGAAATACAGAGAGGCTGGGCCTAATTGCCACTGAGGATTTATTGCATATCAAGAGCTGTGAGCTCAGTGGTTTGATAATGGGCTGAGGCTCCTTTGACTTGACCACAGGTTCAGATCTAGCCTAGGTCATTTATAAGACAAGCTTCTAGGACCCAGCTGTTTGTGGGTCAGCTTAAGTCAGTTGCATTTCTCATCTGCATCAATAAGCCGTGTTTTGATACTTCTGTCCAATCACCTCCATGAAAAGCACAAATTCCAGAGAGGGAGAAAGATCTTCACTCCTACTCACAGATGATACTTCCACCTCTAAGCCATACAGCAAGAGGGGAAACTGTTCTGCCATTAGGATGGAGGTAGATATCTGAATGCAATATTGTATTGTTTGCCCACCGTTCACCAGGCCTAGGCTTATGTGCAGCTAAAATGAGCTGTGATCCAACTGTTTCTTCTATACATCTAAAAGTGGGGATAAATCTTTCTCCAGGATGTGGTAAATGTAGAAGGACAGAGGCTGCCAATGTGTTGCTGGTTTCTGTATATGGATAACACCACAAGCCAGGGACAAGCAGTGAACAAAGGCGATTTGTGCATTGGGAAATGGGATTGCCAAAAGAGATGGAACAGAAATGAGGTTTTAATCCCCCAGCCCAATCTTCCCTGGTACTGCCTGTCTGCAAGAGCAGGATTTTATCAGTGTTGTCCACAGGGAACTTTTCTGACCTTCAGTTTGCTGGAGTCTGGCAGAGTGTTGCACTTCTCTAAGATGTGCGAAGACAAGTTTTCAAAATACACAGATGTTCCTTTGAGCTAGCCATAGCACAACACAATCCAAACCAGAACACACTGTGTAGACTGAACTCCACAGAGGAAGACTGTGCGTAGCTTACAGGTCCTACAAATTCACAGGAACAGGTATATCAACATTTTATGTGCTCTTCATTGCCACTGAGTTGTTGAAGTCAAACACCTTGGGACTTGTGTATTTTCCAGACTAGATGAAAACAGCCTTCCCTATTTGCATTTGTAGGGCTCTCCAGGTTAAAGAAGAAGAGAAAACTGCGTAAGACCCACAGCTATACTACACAGGCGACTCACTTGAGTGTTCGCTTGAAAATTTAGATTTGCTTGTATTGTACAGCCTCCTGCAAGTGTTTTCTATAGCCATTTCCCCCACCAACTCACCCCCTCTGCCTGCCTGTCTGCCAGATAGACAATGCCAGCACTAGCATTTTCTTAGCTGCCAAAGCACGTTGGCCTGGGACTTCATTTTTCTGTATCACAAGTTACCAGCAGAAACCTTGTCATTGCAATTTTTCACATATTTTCTTCTGCTCTGTTTTTCTATCTCTCTGAAATCTCAACTCCCTGGCTTGTGGCTGTAGGCTATTAATAGACTGGAACAAAACTTACTCTCAGTCCTAAACAAAGTGAATAAGGCAAAAGAAAACAGTCACAGCAAAGAAAAAGTTAATGCTTGGAGTAATAAGCATCAAAGTTTCCATCTGCACTGGGTCAGGAGGGTCACGAGAGACAGGAGGGACATAGGAGAGGATCACATAGCTGCTGCCTACTTTGTGAGCAGTTCGACTGGTGGCTTTGTCTGATGAACTGGCAGGTGACAGGTCCACCAAATTGCTGTGTCCACAATATTTCTATCTCATATCATGGCAAATTTCACTTAGAGAGGTTGTGTCCCAGCTGTGGGCTTGGAATTAGGGCCGCCAAATCTATCATGTATACAGATAGGGGGCTGTGAGCACTACAAGATGTCTTGCAATGAATGACCCATGATGAGATGCTAAAGCGATGCCCCCGGGGCACAGGGCTGTGTTTGACTAATACAAGGCACTGTTCTTCCATGTGCTATCTAACAAGCAGCAAAGCCAGCAAAGCAGACTGAGGCAATCCTCCATGTTCTCCTTCCTTTTCTTCCCTCCTCTTTCCTTCTCTGCTTTCCTCCACTTGCTTTTTTTCTTTTTTTCCTCTTTCTCTCTTTTTAACATTTCAGCTGAAGAAATGAGGGCTGTTGTTTCACCAGGTGAGTAAACTTTGAGGGCTTTAAGAAAAATAAACAGTAATTCTTGCTCTCCAGGTGGGTTCTTCCCCACTTCTCAGCTCCAGTCACAACAGTAATTTAGAACCTGAAGCCAGTTGATGAGCACAGAGGAGATACAGGATCAGTGCGGCGGGTCTCTATATAAGCACAAATGCACACCCGCTTCCAGATGTTTCATCTTTTTAATAAAGATTGGAGCCATGTGAAAAGAAAGGCTTCAGATTTGAAAATAACAAAGCAGCCCATGAGAAGGGTACTTACTCAGAGCATTGGTGTTGGGTTGGGGGCTTTTGTTTGTTTGTTAGCTTAATCCTGTAATATTATGCAGAATCCAGTCCTTGAAAATTTATTATTTTCTTGCACCAAAAGTGATCTCCAAAGGACTGAGCAAAATCTGCGTATTAAATCAAATGTATTTTCCTGTCCACACCCCCTCCCTACTCTAACCTCTCTCCACACACTTACACAGACACACAACTGCTTTTTGTAGCAAGGCTATAATTTAACAGCTAATGCCTTGCATGAGTACCACCCCTCCCAGATTCTCCTGCTTTTCAGTTTCTATTCAAATTCAAAGCCAGATTATTTTAGCTCTACAGCCCTGGAAAAAAAAAAAAAAATGAAATGACAATATTTGAAGAAGCTGCTAGTACTTCTTTCTCCCCTTTCAGTTCACACCCAGGCAATGTCAACTGTAAGTCTATTCTTTCTGCCTCTGCAGATACAGAGACAGTTGGGAGCCCAATAAATATGACTCTAGAAGTGGAACTTCACATTTTAGACATGAGATGGGTTTTGATTCTCAGGTGAACACCCAGAGATCTAACTGAAATAAATTTAAAAAAAAAAAAAAAAAAAGCACCCTCTGCATTTACACCAACACAGCTGGTCCAGACCATGGCTTGGGACTTACCCAGTTTGACTGAGGCACATCAAGGCCCAGTTAGTTGCCAGTTAGAGGCAATTAATTGGTAGGCAAGACAGGGCTGTAATGCATCAAGGTTCAGCTCTGTGCCTTTGTACAGCACTGCTGTGCCAGGCATTTGCCTGGCAATAATGGTCCAATAATGACCAATAATGGTCAGCAAGGAGGAACACGGTTTGTTTTCACTTAAAGATTGTTGTGCACCTAACAGTGAGTGGAGGGGACGTTCTGCTTAGAAAATACAGCCTTAGATACAGCAGCTTCTCTGCCTTTCTCAGAGCCAAGTCAAGAACTTCCCAGCCGGGCTGAACAACTCGTGTCTTTGCTTTTTAACACTAAATTACATCAAGGTGGGGAGACCTTTTCATAATTTTTCCAGCTCTCTTTATGCTTTACACCAGGCATGCCAAACCCAAGCTGTGGGGTACAGCAGTGAAGCTGATCAAAACGAGATACAGTGAAGGGAATTAGGAAAAAAAATAAAAGAGGCATCATAATCAACACCAGGTGTAGGCCAATTAAACAGCCGTTCCCCTGTGCTCACAGGAGGGCACTCACTCACAATTTACCCAAACAAATCCATGCTTAAAAACTCTCAGGAGTTTCACAGAGAAATCACATTTCTCTTCAGGGCTCTTTAAAAAATATCTGAAAGCACTTTTGTCTGTACACACCAGCTTTGCACACCAGAAACAGCTCTCTCTCAGCCCAGGAGAACCAATCAGCCTGGATTAAAGTGCTGGCAGATGCTTTTTCCTTACAAAGAAGTAAAAGTGTCCTTCCCACAGCTCTCTTCCTTCAGCTGCCCCCTCTAATCCTCCTCTGACTTTCTTCAAGGGGGTGTTAGCTTTTGGTTCATACTTTCAAAAGGTATCTTAGGGGCAGCTAGGTGTTCAAGTCTGATTTATTTATAGGATCCAGGCACCCAGCTCTCAGGCTCCTTTGAAGCCCTCCTAGGATCAGTGGTATATTTATTCGAAGCACAGTTTTCATTCACTGTCTCATTGTTTGATATGTAAGAAGGTGCATGTCAAAGTAGATAAGTTTCACCAAGTCCCACCAGGACCTACTGCCCAACTTACCTCCATCCTGTCCAGAGCACAAGCACAGTAATCTCAGCCATCCATGCCAGGTATCGAGTCAATCTCCACCCAAAGTAATGAGCACCCCACATCCTGCTTGGGTAGACATGTACTCCAGGCCAACCTCACTTCTTCAACATACAAGTTAACTTGTGCCACCTGAGTGTGGTCCCTAGTTGCAACCCTGTTTGTACCAAAAATCCTTTTTCTTTGGCAT
This sequence comes from Scopus umbretta, assembly GCA_013400535.1. Taxonomy (NCBI): domain Eukaryota; kingdom Metazoa; phylum Chordata; class Aves; order Pelecaniformes; family Scopidae; genus Scopus; species Scopus umbretta. The sequence goes on along the minus strand of VZTL01042260.1, from coordinate 5,960 downwards.
GCTGGAGCTAGTTAACTTGATTTTGGCTGATGGAAACATGGGCTACATTTTGAGTTCACCCATGTTATTTTCCACTGTAGCAATCACTAGTGTCGATACAAGATACTTCCATTCCTCCAGTGCCTTCTCAGGGTTCCCCCTGTTGGTCGTTCATGGAGGGCTCTCCAGAAGGCTTTTGCAATCCGCAGAATACATGGAACAGATCAGTAAACATGTAGCAAAGGATTTCCTAGGGTTTTGTATGCCTCTCTCCTCACTGCCAAACACAAGTCTTAGTGCTATATGCAAAGGACTGCAGCACCAGCAGGAACACAACCCACAGGTCACTTCTGTAGTGTAGCCAAGTAAGGGCAGGACAAAAATAGCTATATTATACTCAGAAGACACCTCTGTTGGAGCCAGTTAGGGATAGGGTTCCTCCATTCAAGATCCTGCTTTGCAGTTGATAAAATCCTCCTGTGTGGTCTTCTGTCAACTCTAGTTGAACCCTCTTCCCCTTACACTTCTATAACAATAAATCCCATCATCTCATGCTGACAATTGATTTTGCATGTGTAACTAACAGGCGTGGTGGGAAAAGGGTAAAGTATCATCCTCTGGGTCTAGACGTGAATTTCAAGGCTGCCTTCAGCTATAAATAGTTATTGATTATTCAATTGGAAAGTCACAGGCAGAGAGGGATGATGCTAGCTATATAAACCTTGGCAGGACACTGGCTATAGATGCTGGATTGCTTTCATCACACTAGCCTGATGGCATCCGAGTATGTGCTGATCTTTGACCTTGACCTTATGATAACCGAAGAGAGGTCCTGGACCCCGTCACAATAAAGCAGCAGCTTTGCCCAAGCGCAGCAGCAGATGCACACACACCGCCCTCTTTGGATTCCTCCTGTTTGTGGTCCTCAACAAAATTACAAAAGACAATCATCTGGATGTTGTACTGCTTAATGCTGGTCGTCATCTCTGTTTGAGGTTGTTGATTGTCATCAGGAAGGCTGTGGCTGCCTCTGCCACTTAACATTAGGATTTATCACATCAAATGTCATAATCTTTTTAGTTTTTATTTTCAAGGGATTTCAGCTCTAACTATATCATCTGGGGGGAAAAGAAAGTGTGTTTAGCATGAATGAAACTGCCTAGAAGCTCTCCTAAGGGTTTTAAATTTTAGAAACAATGCCAGATTAAAGAAGCAGCTCCCTGAGCAGCAGAACCACTGAAGCTGGGCAATTGAAGGATTTATGTCTCAGGACTCAATGTCCCTTTAAAATTTCTGATATCTAATAAAGGTTGAGCTAACACTGCAGCCTGAGGATATTATTAGGGCTCCTCGTCTCCTCCATCCATCTGTCTGTTTTCATGAAATCCACAGGAATTTAAAATTTTTAAGAGCTTGACCCATCTGCCAAGTTTGTTTGATGCAAGCCAATGGGTTCCGAGATTGGTATGTGGGGTCTGATAGATGCCTGGACACTATATCACGGACTTCTCAATACCCTCTGAAACTAAGCTAGAACACTTGGGTTCAGTCTCTACAACCTCCTATTGTGCTTAGGCTTTTATAATGATGTACAGAGAGCATGCCCTGCTCCTGCAAAATGCTAACACATTCAGTTTGTGCCAGGGCTGAATAGCTACCCATCCTGCAAGCACAATTCACTGTTAGTACCGTGCCCTGTTCATGGAGAAAATGATACTTGTATGGCTTGGGGAAGATGATCCTTACGAGCTGAATCTGCAGGGCATGCTCAGTAGGGCTGTCTCTGTCACTGGGGACGAGCAAGATGACAGATGTTATATGAGGCCATGGCTGAAAGAGGAAAGAAGCAATATATATGTATATCTATCAAACAGCCTGGCTTGTGCAACTAATAACACCAGAGATTAGATCAGTTTTACTAATGCTCATTTCTGCCGTTTCCTCAGGTTTTTTTATTCCCTTTGGCTTGGAGTATGTAAATAGACTGATTACCTGCTTCTTGATTCTGTTTCCAAAACACCACCTTTGCATTGCTTTCTCTAGGGAAGAAAATAATTGATGGTATAAACCAGTTATATTTTTTTTATTATTATTTGATGGCAGCATTTCCATCATTGTTATGATTGATCAAGCCTTTAAATCCTGTTCAAAACCTACATCTTTCCTCAGTTCCTGCCACTGTCCATGTAAGTACTAGGAGTTCATATCCAGCAATTCTTTTCTCCTTCTTCCTGCCTATTCCTTTGACAGGGGCTGTCAGAAGAGGTTTCCATCTGCTTTCCAGAGCTGAGTAACCGGTTCATTATAAAGTCAACATGACAGTTTGTAGAAAATAGAATGAACACCTTTCCATAACCACTGTATTTATGCAAAGAGAGATCAGTCTTCAGTGGGGCTACTTATTCTTGCAGATGCCCCTGGGCTGGGAAAACAGCGTGGACCAGAGACAGTAAAAGGATTTTTGTTGTCAGTTGTGTAGAAGATTGCAGCTCCAGGGGAAAAAAAAAAAGTCGGACATTAAAAAATAAAGTGCATATTAGAAAAAATTGAAAATATTAGAGGGAAAGTGTCTGATCTAAATGGGCAAGAGCAGTCGTATCCTCAGACAGCTGTCTCAGTTTGCCTAGCTTTGAGTTTAAGATAATTGAGGTTTCATCAATCTGAGAGCCTTGGGGGGAAAAAAATAAAAAATTTACAAGGGAGAGACAAGATCTGAGACTCAGAGGTCTCCACTTGCATGGACGAGGTTGTGGCGAGGTCAGGTGGATTTGGGATCCCCTACCAGGCACTTTAATTAGAGACAGTTACATCTCTGTCAGGAATCGCTTTCCATTTGTAATGTGGCTGTAATATCCTGAGCCAACATTTGCCTTGAAAAGGGTGGTTAAGCGAATATACATCTGTGGGCAGGCTGTGGAAAAACTGGCAAAAGAAAGAGATTTCATCTTCCTCTTATCTCAGTAGGTTTTTGCTGGCATTGCCCCTTCTCTTCTCTCTAGGGCAACACTGCAGTGACCACTGTAGAGCAAAGACCACAAACAGCTTGAATCCATTTTCTAGACATGACAAAGTTTAATAAAAGTCATACTAAAATCATACACATAGGTCTGATTTGGGGCCCCATTTTCCTGTCAGCAGACTTTGCTTGTATGTGAATTAGAGGTTAGCATGTAGATAAAGAGAGTTTTTCTTTCTTGCTTTGAAGCATCCCTCCAAACTCAGCGAGCAGAGAGGAAGGTACAATGAGGATTGCTCACATTTTTCAGAAGTAGAGAAGTGCCTAGTATCTAGCAGGACTGGTGCCCTAAGCATGCTGAGCACACATTCCGGCTGAAGATCCAGCTGCCTGCAGAGCACATTGCACCGCTGGAAACAGGGCCCTGGTTATTCAGAGGGCCTGAAGTTCAACATGCAGTGAAATCTCAATTTCACAGGGATTTCACAGCTGAAAACATTCTCCTGCTACAAATAAATACATGAGAGTTAGATCCGTGCATCAAGCACAATGCACACTTAAAGAATGATTCCCCCAAACTGGAGGAAGGGTCTGTGCACCCATCACAGAATGAAACTACAGTGAGAAGTGTGGCTCAGCAGGACAGCCCACATTTCAATAATGTCATCACATTTTTTCTGGACCCCTCACAAGTTGTTTATATCCGAAATTGACACATTTTATTGGGTCTAAGTAGTATCATAAAAACAATGAAAAGCAGCCCTGACATTTTCTCCTCCCCTGCTGTCTCAGCTGCTGCAGCCCTGACCTTCTCCTGTCTGTACCCAGTCCATATTTCAATGGAAAAAAACCTCAAAAACTTTTTTTATTCTCCAAAGTATGCTGCTGCTTGAACTATTGGAAGACATTTTGGGGGGATAAAATGACCATAAAAAGTGCTACTTCTTCAGCAACTCCAAAGTTTTACTTCATTTTAGAAAGGAGATCTTAACCAAAAAAGAAGATGGGGAAATGTGTGTAGTAGGAACATTATCTATCTCAAGAAAACCAGTGTAGATGGCCTGTGAAGTTAGGCTTTTATCACTCCAGAACATGACTATCTTTATCACATAGACTTGATCACACATAAAAGGTTTTAGCTAGTGCATAATAACTTCTAATTCTCCCTGTCCTAAATCCTCTTAGGAATGGAGAAATCAGCTCTACCTGACCATGTCCATGCACTTTCAAATCTATCCAGTACCACTATGGTCTCTGATCACATCAGATAGCACAAGTCAGACAAGGTTAGGGCTAGCAAACAGGCACCACCTGACCTCCAGAGTGATCTGAGATACAGTGAATGGTGGTTATGTTTAGCAAGTGTCCACTGGGTCTCTTACCTTCCAACACAACAAAAAAAGACCTTGATGTCATGGGGAGCGATGGTGTGGACTGAAAACTGAGGTCATTGGTAACAATTCCTTGGTAGCAGATCCATCCAGGCTCATGTATTATATAGGAAAAGCAGTCACCTGACACTCTCATTACTGCACTCTCAAAATATCACTGTCCTCATTCTCCCCTTTCAGCACCTTATACCAGTTATAGCCCATCTGAGATCCTCTGGCCAGCAGGATCCTGCACACGGGGGCAGAAAGCATGAGGCAATCCCAAGCATTGTGCTGTGCCTGATGGCCTGAAACAACCAACAGGATCAGCATTCTGCCTCCCTGAAATTATTCATCATCCCTCAGCTGGACACAGTTTTCTTCACTCCCTCTCCCAAATATACTACATAGTGAGAGAAATATAGTTTGTTCTCCCCCAAATGCACAAACGGCTGCATTTCAGCAGTATATGAAGCAAGCCTTCTCATATCCAACCTGTTTGTCTGCTGGTAACATCTGTAAAACACTCTGAATCATGTTGAATTCAGTGTGTTATGCAGATGCATAACATCATTGCTTAATGCTTTGAAATCTGTTTCCTTGCACCAGGTTTGCACCAGTCCCTGACAGAGACACCTGTAAAGGGTTAAATCAATAAAGCAAAGAGGATGCCTATAGGCAGCCAGTTCATTTCCCAGTATCAAAGATATTTATACTGTCTCTATATCTGAGTTATTGTGATAAATATGTTGAGGTTGTATTATTAGTAAGATAGTTGCAATCTCATGGAACTACTTGCTGTAATACAGAATTCATGAGCTGCTGGCAACAGACTGCATTAAACCACTTAACAGAGGTCACTTCTCCAAAGTTTAGACATTTATATTCTAACCAGCAGCCTGGCTGCAAGCAGCAATTCATCCTTGGCTACTCAGCCACCAACCAGAGGCTGCTGGGGTGCTGAAGATGGTGGCTGTGTTACTGGAACACCTCACGATGACCTGCAGGACAAAGCCAAGAGGAAGAGTTAGTTTACACAGACCTGAAAGTTACTTTTTATTCCTCTTCTTTAGCAACATAATAAGCTGTATCCGCAAAGTTAGAATAGCTATTTAACATGGCCTCCAAAAATGGGAGCAGAGCAAAGTGAAGGTGCTGTAAAGAAGCCACAGATACTGAAACTTGTAAAAAGCGTACTATTTTTTCTTAAATCGGCATCTTCAGGGACTGCAGCAACAGCCAGCACACCAGAAAAAAAACACGATAGTGCCACCTACTCCTTTGCAGACTAGAAGTCAGTCCTGAACCAGTTTCCTGAAACAAAGGCTACCTTGGAAACCCACCTACAGCCTGTTTGACTGGCAAAAGGAGGTACTAAAGCAAGGGCATAAAAAGAGAGAGAGTCTCCATTTTGCTCACTGATTTAACAGGAAGAGTCAAACACAGACACAAATATGCACACACAATTCAGTGGTCAAAGAAATGTAGACTACAAATTGATAGTGGCTTTGATGACTTACACAGGACTTTGCATTTCTCTCTACCAGCAGTTTTCATTACCTGGTCCCCTGCTGTAGATGTCCCAGCTGGGAGAAACTGTTCAGTGGATAAGATTCCCCCAAAGACCATTGCCAGATGTGCCTCCTCCGGGTATG
>VZTL01042257.1:222-18301 GCA_013400535.1 Scopus umbretta | reverse complement strand
AAGAGAAGGCTCAGGGGGATGTCTTAAATATTTACAAATATCTGAAGAGAAGGTGCAAAGCCAGGCTCTTTTCAGTGGTCCCCCATGACAGGGCCAGAGGCAATGGGCACAAACTGAAATGCAGGAGGTTCTGTCTGATCATAAAGAAAAAAAATCACTGTGAGGGTGACTGAGCACTGACACAGATTTCCCAGACAGTCTGTGGAGCCTCCATCCTTGGAGATATTAAAAAACTGTCTGGAAGTGGTCCTGGCCACCCTGCTCCTGGTGACCTTGCCTGAGCAGAAGGGTTGGTCAAGATGATCTTCAGAGCTCCCTTCCAACCTCAATCATACTGTGATTCTGGGATCAAATGTACAAAGGTATATCTGTTTTTCCTGGTACAATCCTGTCATCTTAATGCTACCTGTTATGTTCTCTTTCTTTTTGAAAATATTGCCTACTTGAGTCAATTCAAAGAGCTACTAATCCAAGCAACTATATGATTGAAAGATAGTGGAGATGTAGAGCTTTTCTCATTTCATTATGATGAATTTTGTAAAGGACTGAGTATGCTGGATTACATATTCTAAACTTGGGATGCAACAACTCAAAATTTTGATGTTTCTAGAAAATACACTCACAGAATATTATCAAAAAAACAGCGTCATCAAAAGCTGAAGAAGTAGACAGCTTTAGTTCTTAGGAATAATAGTTAATCCAAAGTCTTACTGACATAGAAAAATCTTTGTGTCAGTACACCTATGTGTACACTGATATTGACAATAATTTCATTTAAAAACAAGTGAAAAATTAAAGTTCCCCAGAGCTAATAGAAAATTATGAAAAAAATACAACTGTTGGTTTTATATGTTCAAATTGTCCATGCACAGATGATAGTTCTTGCTTTTTACTATAGCTGATGCTCTGATAGCTGAAACACTTGCATGATTCGGACCACATGCAGAGATAAATGAGTCATATAGAGGAATATATGTTGAGGATGAATCACCCATTTGCTTAAAAAATATAAAATGTGAGCAGAGTTGACACATCTGAACACAAGAAAATTTTCAAAAATTGAAATATGGGACACTGTCTGACTTGATGAAAAAAATAAACAAGCAATTCCATGAACTGACCTATTTATGAATAAGCAATTTCTCAGGCAAAAGCTGTGTTACTAGCAATGGGATTTTTGCATGATTAGAACTACTGGACTGTACACAAAGGTAAGCCCAAGAAACATCTCCTTCATTCATACCATGTTTTAAAAGGCTTTAAATAAATTACTATCCCATGTAGATTTGGTCTTTGGAGCATTGTCTAATTATTTCAGCAAAATCTGAATTCCCACTATGGCAGAGGTACACTGAATATCAAAAGTCAAATAATATATTGAATGTTATAAAAACAGGAAAAGTCCTGTTCAGAATCATGCATTTTGAAGAGATCTTGTCCTGAGAGGCTGTGTTGCGTTTCTCTGTGGAACAAGTGTATGGTTTATAAATGTGAATTTACCACTTGTCTCTTTCTTTTCTTTCATATTGATTTTTAATACCACTGAGATTTCACATATTTCTGCCAGTGCATTTCTCGAAAGAATGGCAAAGATCTTTCAAATAACAAATCAACCAAAACAGGATCATGCGGTCATGGAGAATATGTTCTAAAAGCCCCTTTGTATACATGTCACTTCTTAATATGTCTTCACTTTTTATCGTGGCTTCAAAATCATGCTTTGGAGCACAGTTACCACCTCAGCTCTTTTTTCTTTGTATCCTCAAAGTTGCAACTGATTTGTATAATTTCCTTCTGTAACATACTAATAGAGCTGAAATGCAAGTTTTTAAGATTTTTTTCTCCATTAAATCACATCATAGTTCTAGATAAGAGTGAGAACTGTATTAGATTGTATGTACATTTAGTTTAACCCAGCTTACCTGCTTGCTTTTACACTTCCTGAATTCAGAGACCTACATGAAAAATGGCTGTTCGAGGAGGGGACAGTAGGAAATGAAATAGAAGAGACAGAGATTTAGTATTTTCAACGTGAATATTAAGTCCTTAGAAAAATCAATGAGTGAATAAACCATGAAAAAAACCCTTTTTAATCTCCAGTTTATTGTGGGTTGTGGGGTTTTTTTTGTTTGTTTTTTTGTTGTTTTTTTTGTTTTTTTTTTTTCCTGTGGTCAGAGAATAAGCTCAAACCTCTTCCATTGGATATCCCCCCCCAAAAAAAAACCCCAAAAAACAACTCAGCAGACCAAACCCAAAGTGACTAAAGTTTCTGCTATAGATGAGAAAGCAGCAGCGCAGGCAGCAGCTTCTCTGGGGGGCACACTGATAGTAGAAGCATGCAGCAAGTATAGCATTGAGCCAGGAGAGTTTGAATGCTTGCCTGTAATAACTACTTTTGAAAGAGCCATAATGAGTGGTAGGCAAGCCCCCAGAAAGTGGGTTTGGGGTTTAACCCTTTCTTTGTGTATACTTTTTGCTGCTGAATAGTGTCCTCTGATTTCAGTTCCTTGGTACACTGCATGCCAGACTGCAGAGACTCAGGAGTTCTGCAGCTGTCATGCTCTGCCCAGCTGTGCCCTGCTCTCAGTGGTGGCTCTGATGCCTTTTAGGTAGTAGGAAAACAGCTAGTAGACTTTGACCACATTTGTGTGTGCACATATGTAACACAACAGGTGACTAAGAGAGTAGTATTGCACAGACAATAAAGGTCTTTACAAGATACGGTAATATTCAAGATGTTATCTTGTGTAATCAAGATAATAGTAGCAAGAAGAGAATACCTAAAATGCTGTAAAATGGGAAAAGATGGTCATTCTTTTGTCAGAAACCTTGCAACTTTCTCCTATATGCCCCTTATCATGCTAAACACAAGTTGTCACGTGCTTGTCTCTGTAAGCTTAGGGAAAGCCAGCAAAATCTCTTCTGAGGGCTGCTATGCCAGTGCACAAATGTGTGAGAACTCTTATATGTTAAGGTATGGGTAAAAACCAAACCAAACCCAACCCTTCAATCCCTAAGAAAAATGGCTCCAAGCTGTAACTTTAAATACCTTCTAACAAGCTGGCACGAGACTTGCAGTTGCCACTTGTTGCACATAGACTTAAATCTCCTTTGAGCTAGGCTGCTGCAACAAGTCACTCTTAAGACAGTATGCAAAGGAAAGATTTTAATGTGGTTTCTCAGGTTCTGGTGGGGCTGAGCTCCCTCTACCCCCAAGGCAAGAGCAGCACCTGCTAATGTAGGAGCAGTAACATCTGCCTGGATGGACAGGATGAACATCTGGGAATGTAAGTGCTGTGGCCATTCTTGTGAGGACATCATATGCTTCTGAGTCAGAAGAACTGCACTGGGAGAAAGATGATAGTTGCTCTTGTGACGGTCCCTGAGCTGTTTATGATCTTATTAAGCTCTTACTTAAAAGTTGTAAAATTTTATTATCCTTGATCCTTCTATTGGAACGTTTTTTCAAAGTCTCACTCTTCTGATGATTAAGATCTTTCTTCTAATTTCTATCCTGAATCATGGATAGATTATATATATTTGTGTCAGTTAGCTGAAAAACCTTTCTTTTTCATTTCTGGTATATTTGTACATCTTTTTATCTTTCATTTTGCAGCATTAAAAGAACCAAGTACTTCTCTCACCCTCTAGCATGAAGCATATCTTTTCATGGCAAACATGTATTGCAAGAATACAGCTGAAAAATAAACAGAGAAATCTGATGATTAAACAAAACCCTAAGTCTAAAAATTAGATTCCCTTTTTTTGCTGGTGCACTGTTATTGTCTGTTTGAAGTAGTAGTACTTATGAATCCAGAAATGAAATAAAGTTATTTCTTAAAGGCTGCATTGAAATGTGCTTGTGTGAAATAACTTTGACATTACAATTTGTACTTAATAAAACTTTCTCTTAGTTCCCGTGTAAATGGACCTGGGGCACTGGTTATGATGGGTCCAGACCAACCTTTAGCTTGTAGACTTGTGGCTCAATTCAGAGCCAAATGATACTATGTTGAAGATGTGAAATGGAAAACAAAAGAACATTGTCACCAGCATGTTCCCCTTGACTGATGTTATGTACAGCAAGATACTGTTCCACAGCTCCAGAGGGCTGGTAGCTTAACTTGTGAAAGGCTGTGTCCTGGTTTCAGCTTAATTTAGAGTTCATTTTCTTCCTAGTAGCTGGCAAAGTGCTGTGCTTTGGATTTAGCATGAGAATAATGTTGATAACGCGCTGATGGTTTAGTTGTTGCTCAGTAGTGTTTAGTCTAGTCAAGGACTGTTTAGCTTCCCATGCTCTGCTGGGTGCACAAGAAGCTGGGAGGGAATGCAGGCAGGACAGCTGACCCAAACTGACCAAAGGGCTATTCCATACCTGTTGTGGTCTAACCCTGATCGGCAACCAAGCACCACACAGCCCCTTGCTCCCCCTCCTCCCGCCCTGGCGGGATCAGGGTGAGAACCGAAAAAANGCCGACTGGAGTTAAACTACAACAGGCTGGATTTGTAATGTTTTAGTTGCTGATCTAGTACCACAATAATAGCTCTTCTTAAGAAGAGAGGTAATCATACTGGACTAGTCCTGGACGCTTACATAAAAAATTTATTGGCATTAATGGAAGGTTTATTTCATCAAGTACTGAAATCTGCAGGATTAGACATAATGTGAAAAGAAGACCTTCATTTATCAAGGTATTATTTTTGTCTTCTAAACCTGTTCAGGGAACACAAAACCAATTCTGACACAGAATTTTGATACATCTTGAAAAACCTCAGTGCTCTGAGGTTCAAGAAACTTCTCTAAAAGTAAAATAACTCCTTTAAATTTAAAGTCTGAAAAATTAAGAGAAATACTTACTACCCACTGATTTCAGACATTTGCAGTAATTCCTTTCTTCCATATAAAACTTAAAAGCACAAGAACAGTTGAAAATTGTGTATCATAAAGAGAAGCTTCCAGTTTTCCTAGAGAAAACATTATCTTAAAAAGAATTGAGCAAGAAATCTACATGGATGAGAAATAAAACTGAATGACCATCCATCTTTCCATTTTCTTTTTCAGGAGTTTGGAGATAAAATAAGTGTTAAAAAGAAATCATCAAAGATTGACTTTCTATCTCTTAAAAGAAAGGAAAGTAATAAGTAAAGTTTTCTTAGCCAAACTAATAATATAGAACATGTATGATGGTGAAGGAAAATATACAGGTGACAGGCCAGAGGTTAAAGATGGAGGGAAGATAGAGCCAAAGGATAAAATGACTACTTTTCTTCTGTTTTCAGTGCAGTTGCTGACTCCGAGTGTGTGAGTGAAAGCAGAACTAATTAGAATGGGAAACAGAAAGAGGCAAGTAGCACATCTGAAAAGAAAAGCTCTGAGAAATTGGCACAATAATAACTGAGAATCTGGCTCACAGAGTGAATCAAATTGCAGGTCAGTCAGAATTTTGAACAAATCTGTGAGCTTGGGGATAGCTTTTGTTAATGAAAAGTCTCTAATGACACTGCATCTGCTTGAGAAGGAAGGAGTGATTCGGGAGAGAGAGAGACTTAATAGTTTATTTTCCAAAGAGAGTGTGCATTTTTTAAGAACACTTTTTGAGGAAAGAAAATTGAAGACATGGAAGTGAAAAAAAAGTATAGTAAAACTGAGCACAGTTCATCAAAGACAGTTTATATCTGAATAATACATTATCATTCTTTGATTAAAATAAGTGATTTCCTAGATAAAGGGAAGTAGTAAATCTAATTAATCTGCTTGTCACTAAAATGTTTCATCTGTGTCTTCAATGGAAAATATATACAGTGTACACATAGGCGTACAGACTCAGCATAATATTACATGGTGGAGAAGAAAATGCAGCACATGTTGTGGTGAAAAGTGAAATCTCAGGCTGGAGAGAAGTTACTAGTTACTACTTTAAGGATTGATCTTGGAATCAATCTTGATCAATATTTTCACAATTGTACTACTATTAAAGGGTTATTAAATTGCCTGATTTAAAAACATTTGTCTCATTGTTGATAGAAATGAAATTCTAAGTAGAAATAAGAAGAATAATGCTAACGAAAGGTAAAAATATTTACCAAGGACTTGATGCTTACACAGGAGTTTAAGCATGCGCTGTGGGAGTCAAGTGACAGGTAATGTCTAAACGTATAACTCTAACCTTGCAGATGTGTATCATCGTGGTACCTATCCCCAGAAGTGCTGTAACTACATCATTATTTTATATTGGGATCTTAACATTCCCTAGAGTGACTTCATTTTTATTGTGTTGAGCAGCTTTGTGCCCACTTTGTGAAAGAAGGATCATTAAGTAAATATGCAGGTATTCCTCTACTGAAACACTTCCACCTCATAAATGCTAATGCTCTTCAAGAAAAGCAATTTACATAAATAGTAAAACAGCTTATTTATTTATTTAAATATAAAGTATAGAAGCCATACAGGGAGCAGGGTCTGGAATTCATTCTCTGGCGGGGTACAATATTGTATGTTGTCATGATCTTACTTTTCCTTATGCACCTATTTTTCCTCTCTGACTCAGAGAACTGTGAACACTTTGCTGCACAACTCTGCAGAACTGTTGGAGACTGAGTTAAGCCCTGTTATGGCCCTGGTGGCAATGGCATTCTCCTGGGAGAGGAGCAACGAGCATCAGAGTTTGCTCAGCAGGAACAGGACAATGCGCCTGGGCCCCTCCTTTCCTGGCTAAGTGTTACTCTGGGAATGGTGAGCACCATCATACCCTTCTCACAAAGCTGTGCTTCAGAAAAGAAAGACTGAATGTTACATAGCTTTTTAGAGAACTGTTATAAGCACCATCCCTGATAGGAGAGCCCAAGTCAATGGTTTGCAGCTGGGTACCAACACCTCCCAGCAACCCTGCATGAGGGCTGTCAGATTTAAAATAAAATCTCTCTTCTCAGCCGTTCTTACTAACGTCTTGGTCTTGGAACTCACTTTGGAGCTCATTTTGATCTTTTCATCACTCCCTGGTGTTAACTAGGCAGTCTGACCTTTTAACTAAGAGTTTTGGCTCATTGCAGGATGTTTTCAGATGCCTAAGTCTTTTGTTGAATCTAGTCCTCATAGAGGATTAAATGTAATATGAACAGATGTGCAAAATGGCAGGGAAGAAGATCTGGATATTATTGATCAGTAAATACGCTATTGAGCCACTAACTTGGTATAAATGTGATTCTAGGTATATTACACATTTTTCCAATAGAGAGAGAAGTATAGGAACATTAATGTGTTTACACATTGCATTGATAATATTGCATTCAATGCTGGCTACAATTTCCATGTTTCAAAAAAGTTTTAAGACAGAGCTTAATCATTAAGTGAAAAACCTGTCTGTGCATGCTTGTCTCTCATCCCAGGGACAGAATAGAGAAGCTATTTTCTACAGTTCCCTACAGCATGTTTCAAATAGGTGGTCAGAAGTGTTTATCTGTCTCTTTCACTTGGGCAGTCCAGCAATGCACTCATTCTTACTAAAGTATTTTTGATGTTCATTATAAGCTTGCAAATTATTCAGAAAGTATGTATGTATCTGACATAGAAGAAAGGGAAAGAGGAAAAATAAAAGTTCAACAGCACTTACCATGATGAAATTTAAACTAAAATGACAAGCTTTTTATCTTTTTATCTTTTTAGTCTTCAGAGTAAAAGAATATTTTCCTAATATCAACTTAAGTTTTTGGGTACTTTTTAAAAAAGAAACGTTATAGGCATTTAGTGCAACTGATAGAATGAAAGTGAGAATTACTAAATTAGAGAAAAGTGGATGGAATTTGCTTAATTAATCTATAAAGTTTTAATTAACCTCTCCAGTGGCCCAATTAAAGTTCAGGAGATATATCAGAAGATATCCTTAAAATAAAACCACAAATTACTTTAAATTGCACATCAGTTGATTCCACCAACTAATTACTTTTATTCTTGGTTTAACAAGCTAAATTCAAAACATCAAATATGTGGGGGAAGAAAGAATAATCAAAATATTGTGAAAGTATCATTGACTAGAAGAAATCACGCACAAGTTGCTCCAGCTGGATAGAGGCACATTGAAGACTATTAGAAAGAGACAATTGTTTTAGGAAGGTACTTAAAAGAGAGTAATAGTTAAGTTCACTAAATTTGGAATTGAATCAGCATGATACCTATTCTCATGCTGAGTAGAAGATGTTATTATGTTGTAGCTACCAGACATTTTTAAACTTTGATTTCTCAAAGAATGAGACTGTACTGACAATGTTTCTGAACTCTGGCCTCATGACCAAACTATCTTCAGTTTGCTGCTGCAAACTGAAATAACTCCAGTGGATTTATTTTGGGTGTACTCTTGGGAAGGTGAACTTTTGTAAGCCCAGATGTCATGGATCCTGATATGATTGCTTCTTAAAAGTCCTTGATCTCTCCCAGTTCTTTCCTGCTGGATGTTGTGATTGTAGCTTTTGGTAATTGAATTTGTTCTGAATTTATTACATAAGGTTGGAAAAATGTCCTTTGGTATGCGGTCAGTTGAAGCTCAGAGAGTAGAGGTACAGCAAAACCTTCTGCACTAAATCTTTATTTCAAAATGGGCTTCAGCTATGGGGAACTGGACTAATGGTCCCAGCAGCCTATGCAGTTCCTATGCAAAATCTACCTCATAAATGATATAGCCAGGCTAGCATTCTTACAGTGAAACAGTTAGCTTAACTAAGGTTAAAAAAAAAAAAAAAAAAAAAGGTTTAGGACTGGATGCAAAATGTTTGCAAGTCTTCCAGCTACTCAAAGCTATTGAAAATGGTATTGCTATTATGTGTCTTATTTGGATCTAGGAGCTTGACTTGGAGTTTTTATAATTAATTTGTAGACTGGATTTCCTCATGCTAGAAAAGGGGTGATAAATAATAAAGTTTCAGGAAATACAGAACAAAGAAAGCAGGGATAAAGATAGAAGTAGGAAGAGGACCTATTCTGAGAGTAATAATCTTACACTGTATTTTTATGTTCTAGAAGTTTTCTTAATGTTAGATCTAATGAATTCTATCTCAAAAGGACTGAGAAATGCAGTTTCCTTGGAAATTAAATATATTATGAGGTCAGGGAGATTTCAAAAACATTGGCAACAAAATGAAATAATTTTCTGCTTTCTCCTTCAGAAAATATCAGGATGTTTGATAAAGTTTAAATAATTTGCATGGGAGTGATCACGTGTAACTATAGCTATCTAAAATTCATTCATCTATCTTGCTAGTTCCCTAAGACCCCTTAATAGACAGTGAAGATACAGAGGCAGAACATGAATAATTTCACTTCTCTAAGATACGTTTTTTAGAGTGACATCAATGATTTCCTGCAAAATTTTCAATTTTCAATTTCAGTGAATTTTCAATTCATGTAAAGGGAGCCTATGCAACTGGGTTTGAATTTTTTTGTAATTTTTCTTTCACTAGAAATATAAAGATTTCTGGATTTAGTCCTGACGAACTCAGTTCTGGCCAAACTCTGAAAAAAATTGTGTTTCTGTTAATAAAAAATGGTGTGTACCTTAAAAAACCCCAAACTTTATAGTGTTATTAAAAGGTATTAGCTTTAAGGAAATGTGATTAGGGAAATAAGACATGAGGAAGTAAGAACTTTGTGTGTTACTGATGTGGAAAGTAAAAGGTGTTGGTCTCTGGGGGCAACCACAGGCCAGGCTGACCCTGACCAGCTCCCTGGGGATCCCTACCCCTCTCCCTGCCCACGGCCCTGGGGCCCTGTTTCAACTCAGTCCTGGTCCCCAGCCCTGCCCCATCCCTGGGGCAGGTGGGCCAGGGGTTCCCCTCTGAGAGGAACCCTGGGGGGGATGCTGTCTCCAGCCACCTCTCCTGCCCATCTTCTCCTGGCTGGACCCCGGCCCTGGTTCATCACTCGCCCTCTCTGGGGCTGTTGATGGATCCTGTTAACAACCCCTGGCTCTGCCTGCCGTGGTCAGTTACCATGGGACAGAAACTGTCAGTGAGGACATGGCTGGTGCCAGGGTTGCTCCCAGCTCCTGGCTCCCAGCTCTGCTATGCCAAGGGAGCAGGGAGCAGCTGACCCTCATGGCACCCTGGTTGCAATTGGCCTGTGGATAAATTCTGGCATACAGGACATGAAAAAACATGACATATGAAAATGGACATGCAAAAGCAAAACAGGAATGTTGCTGGAAGTTGGGTCATGAAATTTGAAAGCCTGGGCAGTGGCCAAGAGCTGTGCCAAGAGACTGAAAAGAGCAGACTAGGCTCAGAACTTGGAAAAAAGATCAGCAGTGTGCTCATTAATTGTTTATTAACTCCTTCAGAGCTGCAGCAAGTCATTTCTGGTAGGGCTTGTGGAAGTTAGCTTTTAATAGTTGGCTATGAGGTTTGCTTTGCCTTGTGACAGACTAACAGCTACTGGTCCCAAGTAAGCCACTACAGGAGGAGCATGTTTTCCTTGAGAAACAGCTATGGGATTGGAAGCTTCTGAGCAGAGAGGAGAAGGCAGTGTAACTCTACCAGAGACATAAAACACTGGAGTTTTCCTGTGAGCAGTTAGCAGAAATTCATGCCACCAACTTGATTGCAGTAAAGACTTCTCAATATTTTAGTATCTGTTCAGAAAAGATCATAGTGAAAATATTATCTGTCCAGGCAGCACATGTGCAATCTAGCATCTCCTACCTTTTGGTTGTTTATCTAGTTTATGTATCAGAAAATTAGATTCAAATTATAAGTATCCATGTTGTCTAGTGTAGAAAGAAAGAATAAAAGAAGTATAAAAAAAGGTTTTGGACAGCCACTCAGATACTCAGAACTTTTTGTAATCTGATCTAGCTGAACTAGAAAGATGTTTGTTTTTGAAATAAATTATCATATATTAAGAAATTTTTGAAATAGTTGATACAAATGCATTACATGAAAATGATAGGATGTGTAGTAAAAAACGCAAAGTGTGAAAGAATCTTTCAGCTGAGATCTTTTGAGCTCTGCAAAAGTAACCCTGCATTTAGATTTGGATGGATGTAACCACCTTCAATGCAGGGTTAATTCGTGTTGCACTGGACTGTGGGTCATAGTAGCTAGCAGAAACTTGTGATTTTTTTCCTAGAGCTTTAAATCTGAATAGTATAAGTCTATCTTGATTTTTTATATTTGCAGAATTTCATAATCCCTTATACTAAATTAATATGTAAATAGAATGTGTCTATGGTGTAACAGATAACAAATATATGTTTAATGCATAACACATGGTAACAATTTCATAGATTTTAACTGAATTTATTACACAAAAATATTACTAGATTAATGGGAATGTCAAGCACACAAACTTTTGGCAAATGGAGTTGGGTGAAGGAGGCAGTCATGCTGGAAGTCAGCTATTCCACCTCAAGTGTTTCTCTCAATGCTTTATGATGTGTGGGTTTAAAATCTGGACTCTGTTGAGAGATGCAGGAAAGTTCTTTACTTGTCAAAAACCTACCTGAAGGCTTCCTCTCACCTTGTACGGCCAGGGAATATCAGCATTGCTCTAAAATACTATTATTATCCCTGAATTATACACTTTTCTTTTTACAATATAAACCAAATTTTAATTACAATACAAATCATATGATAGAGCCATAAAGCAGTAAACAAAGAACTAATTTGTGTCCTTCTGCACTTATCATTCGCTGACTAATTAGTTTCTTTCTCAGGTTCTGAGTGACTCTCATAAAGAAAAATCTCCTGAGGATACAAAGGTTAATTTTGAAGTGATTACAAATATTCAGCTAACATTATAATTAATAGTAATACTTAAAGCACAGCAGTCATCTCCCATCCAAATAAGTAACATTTGCTAATTAGCCAGACTACTGACATTATTCAGGCTATTTAACTTTTCACTCTTCAATCAACTGAGCTCATGAAACTGAATAATACCTCTTTAAACTGTGAAGCTGATGGAAAGGTTAAACCCCTTCAAATGCTTAAGCATCTAAACAAATAAATCTTATACTTATGTACTTAATTTCATCCTGACAGATCCTCAAACACTTTATAAAATACTGGCTGGATCATACCGTTGCGTGGATATAAATCTTCCATGGACTCACAAACATTTTTATGCTGTTAACAAATAAAAATAAAATTAGTTCTAGGCCTGCGGATTACAGAGAATAATTTATCCACCAGAGAAACTTAACTTTTTAGTAGCAACAGAAATAATTACAAATCGAAAGAATTGGTGATATTAGGCATAGTTTAATATGAAAAGATATTAGGTAGATGGAAAGATGGAAAATATTATATCCAGTTAAAATGAGTTAGAGAAATAAAGTCATGTGCTTATTTAATGTAACATACATGCTTATGAAAAGTGCTATGGGAATTTCTGACCATAGTCAGGCTAGGATACAGCGTAGCTTTTCCAAATCTGGAATAATTCTATTGACCATAGACTAGACATGAAACAGAAAACGTGTTTGGTTCGTTATGACACTCAGAAGTCTTGTGAATAATGCAGGTAACCCTAAATGTGAACTCTGCTCTGAGAGCTGTTAGTAATTCAGCCTCAGGTGCTAAAAGTCTTTGGCAGACAAAAGTATTGCAAATTCTCATTCCAAATTAGGACTCTTGAAAAAGAAAAACCTGTACCACTTAGACGTTGCTGACCACCACTAGGCCACATTCCTTACTGAAGAAGAAAGACTTATGATGCATCTGCTTGGATTTACAGACACATCACAGTAAAGCGGACAGCAGATGCAGCCATGATTTGTAGGTGCTTTCTTAATAATTCGTCCAGTGTGTGTTTTGCAGAGAACTTGGTTTGGTTTATTCTCCTGACTATCTTTATTAAAAATACTTAGTTATTTATATTAACTTGTCATTATTTCACTAGCAAGTTCAAACTGGCACATTTTTATTTTCTCTTTTATTATGTTTTTTTTGTTGTTTGGAAAAAAAATCATAAAAGGAATGAGTGTCAAAGGTTGCTCACAATGGTCTTTTTTTCTGTTTTTATGTCCTTGGCAGAATAAGAACTGGGCATGAAATGTGTGCATGCTTGACTAATATGAGTCTTATTGTAACCTTTGTGTGGAAAGGTCTTTTTCTGATTAAAAGCAAATCAATTTGAAAAGGTAATAATCTTTTTTAATGTCAAATAGAAAGACGGAAGTTGAAATACACATTTTTTTGGCAACATTTTAAAGTTCAACCAGAAACGGCAATAGAAAGAAGGGTTTCAGAAAACATTTCTTAAATTAATTTTTGTTGTTTTTTTTTCTGAACTCATACAGTGTATCTATTTCTTTCTTGTTTTTAATAAATGTTTTTTTAAACAGTCATAAATTCTTGAGAACTGAGCAAAAATTTACATAATATGAAAGCAGAAGCTGAAAGAGCTACTTAGAGAAATAATGGTGTTATGTGCTAATTATTTTGAATGTTGCATACATACGGAAGGCATCTGCTGGAACCTGACCTTTTCTGTAAAACTTGTTTTATATTATGCCTTTAAAACATACTGCATTTTTTATTAATAGTAAAAAAGAAAAAGATTATTGTTTCCACTGGGAATTAATAGTTTGTCTCAGGATTAAGGTACATCATTAAATTATAACTACCAAAATACCTCTTCTGTATATTTGGAATCGCAGGAAAAAGTAGATCTAATATTTAAGGGACTTAAAGAGTAAAGTCCAAAACCATGATTAGAAAGTCCTGATTTAGTTGCCTCTTACACTTCTACGGCACAGAATGGCTTGGGTAACCAAATGTCCAGCCAATACATAATGCCTGGCTGTACCTGGAAAATAATAAAAAAAAAAGCAGTAACTACTTCCTTAGAGATCCTGCCTAAGAGCTATCTCTGCCTATGGATGATGTAAATAGGATCAGTTCATCACACAAAATGGTTGTGGTTTCCCCCCCCCCGCAACATCAGCAGTGGTAAAGACCCTGTACAGGAACCAGGAGACAACTATTCAATTCTCTTCAGTTTGAGTTTGACCAAGCAAAATTTTTTTAATTAATGTAATTCCTTTTTTTTTTCTTTACTTTCTAATTACTTTAAATCCGGGCATACTATTTTATCCAGTCTTCTGTTGCTCCTTAAATCCAGTTTTATTTTACTTTTAATGGTTTGCAGCAATTGACTTATCAAGAATTACAGAAAAGAAGTAGGCCAGGTTGGTAATATTTTCCTGATGAGACATATGGTTCAGAACTCTAAGACCATGTGAGGAGATTAGAGACATTTTCAGAGTGGTCAGGAGGAGGGGTGGGAATTGTTTACAGTAGGCTTTGGAGCAATGAGAGGGTAAAATGCTCTGCTGCAGAAGTTGATATTGTATTTATTTGGCCAGACTATTGTATGTATGTATGGAGCCCACAAGCAAGATGATAACATATTCCAATAAAATATTTGGAGCATCTAGAGTAATTATGTCATATAGAAAATGAAAAATAAACAAGATTATGTTTTCAAACTTTAACACAATCTCAGTGGGTTGAAATGCCATACCAAAGCAATGAGAGTACAGTATTAGGCTGTGTTAGGCTGACAGTAACAGTAACCACGACATGCTAAGGGAGAGTTTGAGGGTGGTTAAGGCAGAAAATTAACTGTACCAGGAGACTTTGATTATTCCTATGCTGACTCTGTAACAAAAATGCATGATGCAGACTTTACCTTTTGGATCCCCTGAATGTTTACTTATTGGAAAAACTGGTCAGTTAACAAGCAAGAGGAGATGTGAGTCTCGATTTACATTTTTTTTGTGCACAGGACCTGCTTCTAGAATTGCTTCAAGCAGCTGTTGGGGAATCATGGTTGTAACACACCCAATTTAACATCTGTGTAGGGATGGAAAAATCACATAAGCCCAAGGCAGGAAGTTTAGCATGAAAAAGAAAAGTTGCAGGAAAATGTTTACATGAATTACATAAAAATGTAAGTGAACAAATTAAAGAGGGAGTTGAGAGGGTAAAATATTCAGGGGCAGCATAAAATTTGTTTAAAAAATCCTACTTCATAGACATGGCAAAAATATAAAATAAACAATAGACTATCTAAGGAACAAAAGTGTTTACCAGGGTTAACTGCAGAGCAGAGCAAAGGAAACCACTTGAAGCAAAAAAATGTTGTTTCTTTTGAAAAGTGGAAATCTTGTCTAAATAACAGATGATTTAAAAGAGCTTAAATTTTGACAGATTTAATAAAAAGTAGTATTTTGCCAAGTCACAACGTATTTTGAACTGCATCTTAAAAAGCCAAAAATTTAGTAGAAAATTATTTTAAATGATGGGGAAATTATGTCTATAAATTAAGATGCTGCAGCACTAGAGCCATTATTTACAAGGAAGGGATATCAAGAATAATATAAAATTAATCTCTTATAAGAGATTTTATAAAAAAAATCAATACAATGATCAGTAGAAAATTGCTAAGACTGGATGACATGCAAGTAAAGAGAACCAATTATGAAAGTGCTGAACTAGTAATGTTATGTACATCCTACTGTTTAAATCAGTGTTAACAGAATTATTGTAGATTCTTCTCCAAAAACATGAGGTCAAGACTCAGCTGTGGTCTGAAAATCTAATATAGTGTCAGGAATGATTAGGGAAAGAATTAAGAGGAAAACATAGTTCTGAAAATAGGTTTATAAGACAATGATGCACTCAAATGTAGAATATTGAGTGATGTGTTGGTCAAAGTATCCCAAAATTGATTCAGTAGAAGTTGAAAAGTTAGAGAATGGCTAGACTAGAACTGGAAAAATAGTGAAAAGACCTATGACTGAAATCATAAATGGTATGCAGAAAGTGAATAGGGAATATTGACAGAAAGGAGGGAGTGTCTGCCTGCCTAAATTCTTAGTTAGCTCGTTTAATATAAGTAAAATGAAATATTTTTCATTTACATTGTGGAACTCCTTTTCATGGAGTCATCCACAGTCCAAAACTACAAAGGGACTACAGTAGGAATGAAAAATTTCATAGAGGGTAGGTCAATCAGTGATTCCTAAGTCTGGTAGTCCAGATTGAACCTCCGGCTCAGAATCCCAAACTGCTATTGGCCAGAAACTGCAAATAAAGAGTTACTTGACTATTGTCCACATTTTTAATAACCTTTCTTCATGTTACAGTAGTGTCCATGAGCAGAAACAGGATGAACTACAGGGAATTCTGATCTGACAGAATCAGGATCAGGATTGTTCTTATATTCTTATGACAACACACATGAAAATATATCCAGAAAATTGTATCAAATAAAAAAAGGAAAATAGTTGGAGAAGTCAGAATGTTTCACTTTTAAAATTTTCCAAATAGAACTTGTTAATTTTTTTTAAATGGACTAAAAAAAATATTACAATTTTTAAAACCATTGTCCTGGTTTCAGCTGGGATAGAGTTAATTTTCTTCCTAGTAGCTGGCATAGTGCTGTGTTTTGGATTTAGCATGAGAATAATGTTGATAACACACTGATGTTTTAGTTGCTGCTAAGTAGTGTTTACACTAGTCAAGGACTTTTTGCTTCCCNGGGTTTTAGTTTTTTTTGGTTCTCTCCCCCATCCCGCTGGGGCAGGGGGAGGGTGAGCGAGCTGCTGTGTGGTGCTTAGTTACCAATCGGGGTTAAACCACAACAATCAGGAAAAAGTTTTGGTTTTTTTTTTTTTTTAATAAAATTATTCAGTGTATGTCCAGTAGTTTAGGAAAACAAGATATTTTGTTGGTTTCAAACCACTGTTACTGAAATTTTTCTGGTGACATTTTGTCAAAACTTTGAGTGCCTGAAGAAGGAAGAAGCCAGATGTACTGTTGAAATCTGTATTCTACAGATGTGCTATCCTCCTGAATTTGGCTCACCCTTGGTTTTGGAAAGTTTCCCATCTGCCTGGTCCTCATTTGGATTGTGAGCCGTACATTTATAAATTGTTTATGTTCATGCAGATGAAAAGTTCTGTGTTTGCACAAGCAGTTTCTATATTTGCTGTCACCCTTTGACTTCCACCAGCTCAACCTGAAAATTATTTCTGTATAAGAGAGAGCAGGTGAAAATAGTCATTATTTCTCTATGTGAAAGCAAGGAAGTATGGGATATTTGGCTATTCATGAAAGACTGAAAGTGGCATATAAATAAAACTCACTGGCAAAGTTGCTTGTATTTACTGCCATGCCCTGATTGTCCTCTGCCACTCTTTTCCTCCCCATTTTCACATCTCTTGGCCTGAAGGTGGAATTGAATTTATCTAATAACAGAAATTTCTCCTGTGAAAACAGGAGACAATTATTTGTTGTAAGGTGTTAATTCCTAATATTACAGCAACTTTCTGCCCACTGTTGGGGAGGCAGGAGTAGTAGACTGCTAATGCATTATGTGTGTGGCTTTAAGATCAGCATCTTATGGTCTGAGAGTACAACAGGTTTTAGACCTGTGAAACAACACCTTTTTCTCTTCCAAAAGCAGGATACACTTACATAATGCCAAATATTAAATTACAATAATAACTTGTTATTGGAGACATATGGAAAGAGTATATGCAAGCTTCTTTACAGGTATAATATAGTGTGTTGGCACAGGGAAGATTTTATATCAGTGGGAAAGAAAATTCTCTAAAAATGGGAAATTCTCATCTTGAGCTAAATGGAAAATAAAATAAGACTGTTCTCAAAGGAATTACAGAAAGTAATAAATGTGGTTGCAACTAGCCTTCCAGTGAGCCACAGTGTTTCTTTTTCTTTTTCTTCTTTTTTCCCTAGTTGACCAGAGGGATCAGTTTAAATGCAGACTGCCTGTCTGAGAAATCATCTCCGAAAATGGCTTCTGCGGAGGTGGGCTGATTGTATAAGTTAGGCTCAGCCTATTAGGAATATGAGGAATGCTTTGTGACTTGGCCCATTTGACACCTATTAGTGTACTAGTCTCAGAGGTAAAATATACTAAGAATATCAGCCTGAAAAAGTTGTTTTGCAACACATGTAAAAGGTAAGAGGGAGGGAGAGACAGAGAGAAAAAGAGGGAAAGCACTTGTCTGTGTGAAGGCTCAGGTGTAAAATTACCAAGGCAACTTCTGTGGGGAAAAAA